>JAWPHD010013578.1:0-67202 GCA_037043455.1 Cyrtodaria siliqua | reverse complement strand
TCACATGTTAATAAATATCTGATATTGTCTCATATTGCTTGCTGATAATTTCTCCAAAAATGTAACTATCACCGCTACCAATATCAGTTTATATACTTAACGCCATTAAAAGTGCAAGTTTTTATTTTGTGTTTATTTTTAATTAAAATGTCTCCAAGATCGACTGTAGTGTTATGTACATGTTAGAAATTATCCATATTCCCTATACATCTGGTGAGCGATCAAATTCTTGTATTGAAAGAAGTAAAATCGGAATTATGCGAAATCCATGCTTCCTACCAAACTTGCGTTTTTAATGGCGTTACGTATAGTTATAATATTGATGCTACGTCATTGGATGTTCTGGCTTAACTGATCTGTATCAAATGTAGTTTTAGTAAACGTTTTATTCACCACATTTTAGGTCGATTCTATCGGCTGGTGGATTTCAAAGATTAAACAATGTATCCGTCGTTGGTTTATATGAACATTTATGAAAACAAAACAATCTTTAATACAGGGGCCTAAATCGGGGAAGGTTGGGGAAGCTGTTAAGTTTGAAGTGAGTTTTACCAACCCCATGACGAATGCGCTGACGAAATGTGATATATCTATGGAAAGCACCGGATTCAATGACACTGAAGACGAAAAAGTGCCGTAAGTCAGCAGTAGTACGTTTATCATCACCTACAATGGCTTTTGTGCGTGTATTCAAGACATGAAATAATTTACACGACACGTTATTAAGACATACTTTCTGGCCTTATGAGTTATATGATAAATATAACCAAAAATTCGTGCTTTTGTTTGACTGAATTAATTATACTCGTTTCCAAAAGTGATATTGAGGTCGCTCACATGCAAAATTATCGGAACCAATGAGATTGCAGATCGTGGCATATATGGTTCCGACAATTTGGCATTCGAGTACTCTGTATGATGCTCAGCAAACCGTCGAATCAAATAATATTTGCCAAATCATTTAATAAATTTAATATTAAATAAATACGTATGTAAGACCCCCTTTTAACGATTCCTTCCGAAAATATTAATTATATGTTCACTTCCGGATTGACGACGACATAAAAAAAAGTTGTACTAAAGTTTAAGACATTGTAAGGATATATTTTTTCAAGTTAGTCTCCCCCCCCCCCCCCCCCCCCCCCCCCCCCCCCCCCCCCCCCCCCCCCCCCCACAAGTACCTATTTTTCAAGTTATAGCGAGATATATATATTACGCATGTGAATATTTTACGAAATATTACTTCGGTAATTATTCCCTTTTTCTACTTGTCCATACTCATGTGTTCATAATCGATAAATATAAAGTACGCATGTGAATATCTTACGAAATTTTACTTTGGTAGTTAATCTTGTCCATACTCATGTGATCATAATCGATAAATATAAAGTACGCATGTGAATATTTTACGAAATTTTACTTTGGTAATTATTCCCTTTCTTTCTACTTGACCATACTCATGTGTTCATAATCGATAAATATAAAGTACGCATGTGAATATTTTACGAAATTTTACTTTGGTAATTATTCCCTTTCTTTCTACTTGTCCATACTCATGTGTTCATAATCGATAAATATAAAGTACGCATGTGAATATTTTACGAAATTTTACTTTGGTAATTATTCCCTTTTTCTACTTGTCCATACTCATGTGTTCATAATCGATAAATATAAAGTACGCATGTGAATATCTTACGAAATTTTACTTTGGTAGTTAATCTTGTCCATACTCATGTGATCATAATCGATAAATATAAAGTACGCATGTGAATATTTTACGAAATATTACTTTGGTAATTATTCCCTTTCTTTCTACTTGTCCATATTCATGTATTCATAATCGATAAATATAAAGTACGCATGTGAATATTTTCGAAATTTTACTTTGGTAATTATTCCCTTTCTTTCTACTTGACCATACTCATGTGTTCATAATCGATAAATATAAAGTACGCATGTGAATATTTTACGAAATTTTACTTTGGTAATTATTCCCTTTCTTTCTACTTGTCCATACTCATGTGTTCATAATCGATAAATATAAAGTACGCATGTGAATATTTTACGAAATTTTACTTTGGTAATTATAACCTTTCTTTCTACTTGTCCATATTCATGTGTTCATAATCGATAAATATAAAGTACGCATGTGAATATTTTACGAAATTTTACTTTGGTAATTATTCCCTTTCTTTCTACTTGTCCATACTCATGTGTTCATAATCGATAAATATAAAGTACGCATGTGAATATTTTACGAAATTTTACTTTGGTAATTATTCCCTTTCTTTCTACTTGTCCATATTCATGTGTTCATAATCGATAAAATATAAAGTACGCATGTGAATATTTTACGAAATTTTACTTTGGTAATTATTCCCTTTCTTTCTACTTGACCATACTCATGTGTTCATAATCGATAAATATAAAGTACGCATGTGAATATTTTACGAAATTTTACTTTGGTAATTATTCCCTTTCTTTCTACTTGTCCATACTCATGTGTTCATAATCGATAAATATAAGAATACATATGTTATTCGAAAATTAAAATGGGTTTTTGATGTAATTACAAACATGTCCAGTAAGCATAACGTATGTTATAGGGATAGAAAAGTTGTTTACTAAACAGTAAATGTTTATAAACTATGTATTTACATAGAGGAAGGTTAAGATGTTTTAACTGAACGGAAACTAATTTAATAAGTATAATATTCCCTAAGAGCCTAATTTAGTTGTTTGTCTTTCGGAGCCGCCTCGTGTTTGTCAATAAGCACGAAGCCAAATTCTCTGAATCAATGTTATGAATCGTTGATGTATCACAGTTTTATTGTACAAAACAAATAAGTATTAATTTCACATGGTATTATAAGCTGCCATAATTTATGATATTTTTGATTAGCTCAGTTTTCAATACAGTATGGTTCGCATAAAACAACCCTAAATTGTGTTTAGCGATTCTAATATTATTTTATGAATAGTAATATATTAACATTTTATTCGCAGGGATGTGCCCGAAAATGGTCTCTTCAAGAAAGTGTTTACCCTTGTTCCGAGGAAAAAAGGAAAACACACTGTCAACTTCAGCTTTGACTGCAAGGAACTGAAGGACATAAGCGGCTCTGCGACAATAAAAATAAAAAAAACATAAGTGCACGCGGAATATCAGGACAATTTTTCAAATATCTATCAATCAGAAATGATTCATTTATATGTGTTTGCCGATGAACGACATCATTGTTTCAATAAACATCTAGATTCCAATGGAAGACATATATGTTGAATAATATTAACATCGAATTTGAAACAAATCTAAACTATCACAGAACTCTGAATGTTTTTGCTTCGATATGTATCCCCTTGGTCGTTGAAATGGTATTATGGATTATCCTGTTATGTCTTATTAGTTTGCTTATGTTATATTTTAGGGATTATGTCCCCGTTTGTGTAATTTCATTGAGATTGCATTTGAAAAAGATAAAAACTAGAACTCAAATAATCTTGAATAGTTTTGCATGACACTTTCAGTATTATATATGTTTACACATTTTTCTAGGCAGTGCTATCCTTGAATTATAAATACATACTTGATAAATATGTGAATTAGTCAATACACATATGACCTTGAGAATGACATAAACTGAGAATGGCTCAAAATTACCTGGCCCGAGTATTAACTTTCATACACCATCCAACCCCTTCTCCAAGAAGCGAAAACGGGGTTGGCTAGGGTATGAAATAAAATGTTAATTTCGGCTTAAAAAGTTTGCATAAAGTACAATTAAAACATTTATTAAGTAATTTTGAACAGCTTATCACATTTTTTTCAGTAAAAAATGATTTTAAACATATTTTTTTGTCAACATATCCATTTTAAAATCCTATTAATATAAGCTTTTCCCATCGCTTAATGGAATTATTGCAGGACCAAGTAATTTGTATCAAGTAAGTATTTATTATTCAAGTATAGTACGGTCTAGATAAAAGTGTAAACATATTACACTGCAAGTTAGTGTAAACATATTACACTAGGCAAGTTACATGTAAAAATATTCAGGATTATTTGAGTTCTAATTGTTTTCTTTTGTTGATGCACTTTCAATGGAATTCCACAAAAGGGTACATAATCCTTAACCAACCAACACTAACACTTTAACTCTTAATACTTTTCTTTGCGTTTATCATGAGAGATTGACAGCTATATTTAATTACACAATTAAAAAACTTATATGTTCGTAATTGTTATTTTGCAACTGTTTTATCATTGTAATAGGCGATGAACATTGTATGATGTTTACGCTGAATATTTTTTTTTTAATAAAATCAAAAAATCAAAAAAAAACACACATTACAATCATGCCTTTCAAACTGGTTTACCATATGTTGTTGTATGTTAAGGCATAGGCCAATTGTATTATACACCCGAGTGCCATCTATTAAAGGGACCCCGGGCAATCTTGATTTTTTTAAAAACTCACGGTGTCCCGTTAATTTTTCTACATAACTTGCAATTGTTCAATCATTAATAAATTATAAGAATTGTATAGAGCAAATTGTGTTTACATATTATTAACTGTTGATTAGCCACCAATAATCTGTTTAAACCTAAAAAAAAATATGAAAACTTAAGTTTTTTTATTTGATTATATGCAACTCAGTTTAAAGTCAAAATGATACTGGATAAATATATCGAGACGTTCATTTAAACGCTGGATACAAACTTCAAGATTGCCGTGTGTCTCTTTAATATTATTTCGAATTTTAAATGCAGAAAGAATGATGTCCTTTTTGCATTGAACTGCATAACGTTAATAGTTACTAACTAGATAATATTACATCACCTTTGCTTCCATCCATTAATTATGTATAATATTGAAGCCAAGCAAAACGATGAGCATTATATACCTGTGTAAGTAAATTTAAACAAAGATGTATAACAAATGTTCAGTATTATTATATGCAAACTATCTTGTATTACATTTATACAGGCGAAATATCGAGATTTATCAGTAAAAGAAAAGTCATAATAGATCAATATTAATAACTAACTTTAAAAATAACTAAATGTGACGCTATGTCATGACGTCAATAAAGTATTGCTGACGTTGACGCCATCCACTGTAAAAGTTCAACTAAGTTAAATATTTAGTTTAAAATCATACACAAACAGATTTAAACTAATAAATAGACTCTTTTAAACTGCTTGGATCGATTTTAGGGAAATCCTAAACTCGATGGTACGAGTGTTTTGTTCTTTCACTCACTCGCATACGCTCGTTCATGAAAATAACCTCACGTCTACCATCTCGTGATTTTATTAAAAGAACGGCAACAATGTTAAATGCTCAAATGGTGTATTTGTATTTTGACTATTGTATCGATATTACCTTACACGAGAATCCAAATTGACATTTGCTGTTGTTTTTTTAAATGTCGATGTTTCTACATTTCATAATCTTTGTATCGTTTTATAACACGTTTTCATTCTTAGCCAAATAACGCATACCTTTGCAAGTATTTTTATTTAGTGTATTATTTTTAGGAGATTATATGTGAATGTATACATTTATCTATGCTTTCTGTTGATTGTCTTTCTTTTTTTGTCTATTGACAATATAGCCATTTTTAGAATAGTTCAACGTTTGTTATTCGTTTTGTACCTGCTTGCCCCCAAAGTTCAAGGTTCCTTCGCAAAACATTACACACATGACGTTGATGAAGTCACTAGCCCCTATTGAATCGTCCGTCAAAAGGGGACGTTAACCAGGTGACGTTAATGAAGTCACTAACCCCTATTGAATCGTCCGTCAAAAGAGGACGTTAACCCGGTGATCCAATGTTTCTCTGTGTCGGTGTGCTAAAAAGAACAGATGTTTGCCATGTATATTGCTACATAACATCACCGCCCCCTGGTCATTATTTACACCAGTGTACCCATTTGTACAACTTTAGTAGCACCATAATATAATGATGCATGCAAACTATCAGAGCTTTAAGTGAAAAAGGGAGGGGGTGAGGCGGAATCCTCGGAGTGGATCAAATAAGGGAGTTCCAAAACTGAATCCCATAATGCATTCAGTAATCTATTCTGGAATTTGAAGTCATTCGGTGGAACTAAATTATGGTGCACGCGTTTCACTGTTCAGCCTTGTCAGAGCAGATTATATTTGACTCATTGTTGTAAATCTATGACCCCGCAGAATGGAGTCAGATTTTACACCAAGGTCACCATCTGAATGGAGTTGAATTGGGGTTTAACGGCGCAGCCACACAAACAGGTTATATGGCGCCAGCAGGAATAACAATTCCAGGCCCACTCTCCATTTGCATATAGATACAAATATGCAGAATGGACCTAGAACCTTCTGACATGCGGAACTCCAAATTGTATTGTAAACACTCCATTTTTCGCTGGAGCCCCGATCATTCACCACCATTTGATTGATTGATTGAATTGGATGTTATAGTCGCACCAACATCTAAGGTCATATGGCGACTTTCCAGCTTCCATTGGTGGAGGAAGACCCCAGGTGCCCCTCCGGGCAATTTTCGTGCACGGGCGGGCACCTGGGTAGAACCACCGACGTTCCTCACATAAAAATTCCTAGGCCCCTGAGGGATCGAACCTACAGCGGTGAGGGGCAAGTGATTTCAAGTCAGAGACGTTAACTACTCGGCCACCATTTGAACAGACTTGGTAAACGACATAAGATGATGCTACATGCAATATATGAAAGCCTATAACTTTTTTTATAAGGTTTCCTCCCTATATAAGTCAAATAATTTAATGACCGCACAAAAAAAAGACACTTTATATTCTGCATTTCATATCGATATAAAAAGTTACTACTTTTGGGTCATGTAACAACTGTCTTAAATTTAAACACCATTCTGCAAGGATATATTAAATTGTACCGAGTTTTAGGGTAAAGTTTATTCCCCCCCCCCCCCCCCCCCCCCGAAACTTAAACAAAAAGGTTAACGTAACGCATATTGTGGAGAAAGTAGTTCACAGTGTTTTCAGGATAAGGTCAGTGGTTGATGAGAGGAAGGTGTTGTTAAAGTTTGATGAAGATCGGACATGGTAATGCTGAGATATATAGAAAACACAAAATGTGGACGCCCGCCGCCCGCCCGGTTTACGCCAATCTATAAGCCGATCTTTTTTTCTCCAAAAACCCGGCTAAAAACACAAAACGATTATATTTCAAACTTTACTTTAGGGCATACCATACTAAATGCTGGGATATATTTGTGAACTCACACGAGGCAAGTTAGTTAGTAGTAGAATAGTGCTATATATTATGTACTATTATACTTAGTATAGACGAATTGTTTCCATACGCACGGAGAGTTTATACATTGCTATTACTTTTTACTCGTTTACTAATTGCATATCAGTATTCGAGCTGCAGTAATAAACACCACTCCATAATTGTATTTATTAACGTCATCACTTGTAGAACCAGTTCCTACACTTATAAATGTTGCCTCATACTCTGTTCTTTATAATTTTGATAAATCTTCCATCGCCGTCTCCATATCTACAGCAGTGTCTGAAGATGACTGTGCTTTCTGTACTGGCTGTAACAAACGAAGATATTATAAATAATGGATATAATGTTATAAATGTCCGAATATCAAGAACCCCGACAGGGAAGAACAGAAACCACAACTCTTTACAGAATAAAGCGATAAGATAAGCAAGTGTCGTCCGCTTCCCAGTATCCTAGACACGCAGCTGGTAATATCAAGAAGCGACTGTATGATAAGACTTTTTTTCTTGGGAAGATTGAACTATTTTAGAAATCAAAGGGTGTGCCCAACAGGTGGTAGACACATACTTCTTAATTCTGTAAACATCCGAATTTCGTGTTGAAGAAGCTTTTATTTCCTCGTCATAGTTCAATTGGAGTGGAGGCCATCCCTATTAACCGTACACAGTTTCATACATAATTTGCAATAGGTCATACATGACCCTAGAGCAAATATAAATATATATTCTTCAGTTACTGACAGTTAGTGGCAAGAACAACGATGCGGCATTGAGAACTTTGTATTTTCCATTTTTGTATATTTCTTTTTTAAATTTTCTAAATTATACAACTGAAGTTCATGCAAACGTAAAATTGATTTATTGTATTTATCTATCGAGACATAATCTTTTAAATCTTTTAAATCTAAATAAACAAAATTAGACCGCAACTTCACAATAAATAATCATGTCCACACTGCAGGTCAACCGAGCGTTATTAACATCATCTGACATTGTATACGTTAGCCGATATACGCATGGTCACTTAGCAGTAGTAAGGCACCACACAAGCGGTTTTCACTTTAAGAACGTTTCTTTCAAAGTACACAACACGCCATAGAATCTGGTTTAAACCCCCAGCGGCATTTTTGCCACTGACCGTTCCAAGGCGATACCACTAATGCCAATCCTTTTATTTGTGTAGTGTCTTGCTATTTATTTTTAAATTGTTATTTACCCCATGTTATGGTGCGTATTACCCCATGTGATGGTGCTTATAGCACGTATTACCCCATGTTATGGTGCGTATTACCCCATGTTATGGTGCGTATTACCCCATGTTGGTGCGTATACCCCATGTTATGGTGCGTATTACCCCCATGTTATGGTGCGTATTGTCGGTTGGATGCCTTCGGTGAATGCTTCATTTCTATTCCGACATTTGCCCGAGTTTTCTCTTAAAATATGTTTATGCGCTTCGGTAGGACATCGTATTGTAAATAATTCGCTGCTGTCATGTTGGCGGTACCCATGTTGTCACCCCTTTTGTTTTTGTGATGTCTTATATTGACTTTTATTCAACTTTAATTAAGCTGTTCTTTGTTTCTGTGTGTGTTTGTGGTTGACTGTCGTCCTTGAATGCTACTTTTCCTGTTCGATTTTTAAATTTTACTTGGGTTTTAAGAACATCTAATCTCACAAGTATGTTGAAGGTTTTAGGAGGTTCGTCTCATTAGCCTGTATCATAGCATTATGTATTGGTTTCAACTTATTCCAACGTCTTGATTTTTTATTTTGTTATAAAAAATACAAACTATTATCATAGCAATGCTGCTTACCTTAGCTGCTGGTTTCGGCTTTTCTTTTGAAGATTTAGCCGCATCCATCATCACATCATGTACCGCTTTAAAACTTGCATTGGCTTTCTCTGTCTTGGATTTTGTTTGAAGGTTCAGCTGAAGTAGTTTCACAATCGTTCAGTAAGAAATAGTTCTATAGTTCATGTACTTGGCTTAAGTATTTATGCGGAGTGGAGTGGTTCTGTACGACAGTATATTTACTCTATCAGTTTCTTAAAGTGACATTTTTAACATCAATACAAACATACAAGTCAGTTTAATACGATATACATCCATATAGATGCCTTAATATGTACACACATTGAAACGTAGTAAACAAGGTAAACAATTGCAAATACTTTTATATTTCGTTAACTTCATTTGAATAAGATATTGTCCAATCTTCAATATTATATAAAAACGAACCGTGTTTTTTAATACATAAACAAATATTAATTTTAGATTGAACTGAATATTTTAAATTAACATTATATACAACTTACTTTCTTTAGATTAGATGATACAACTTTCGTCTTTGTTTTCTTAACAGTGTTCACAACGAACGCCTTGTCTTTTCTTCCTTTTTGACCTGCTCCTTTGCTACCCTTATGTTTCCCCATTGTTCACTTCAAGCGGTACTAAAATTACAAATAATAGTTGAAGAAATATTCAAAAGAAAGCCCATACAAATCACAAATAATAGTTGAAGAGATATTCAAAAGAAAGCCCATAGAAATTACAAATAATAGTATAGCTGAAGAAATACTCAAAAGAAAGCCCATACAAATCACAAATAATAGTTGAAGAAATATTAAAAAGAAAACCCATACAAATCACAAATAATAGTCGAAGAAGTATTCAAAAGAAAGCCAAACCAAATCACAAAAAACAGTTGAATAAATATTCAAAAGAAGGCCCATACAAATCACAAATAATAGTTGAAAGAAATATTCAAAAGAAAGCCCATACAAATCACAAATAATAGTTGAAGAAATATTTAAAAGAAAGCCCATACAAATCACAAACCCGAAGAAATACATGTTATGATAAAGAAGTACTTGAACGTGCGCTGTATCTTAGACATGCCATGGGGTGGTGGGTTTGGGGGTGGGGGTGGTGGGTTTGGGGGAGGACTCAGGGGAATTTTTTATCAACACAGACACAGTGAATAAGAAACCCTAAGCACAACTCATTTAGGCTATACCTTGGAAATGTAGATATAAAAATCGAACAGGAAAAGCAGCATTCAAGGACGACAGTCAATCACAAACACACACAGAAACAAAGAACACATTTAAAGATGAATAAAAGGCCAATAAGACATAACACACACAAAAGGGTTGCCAAAAGGCAGTGGTGTAGCTGTGCCTAAATCAGTGTGTAGCACAAGGTCTAGGAGGGTCCGGGGGCATCCCCCCAATTGTGATTTTTTTCTTTCAGAAGGAAGCCAAATCCTGCATTCTGGCGGTATTTTAAGCAGCAAGCAGTACGTTTTAACCCACAATTTCAAGCTTTTTTAATCTGCGATTTCGCATCAAAAACATCGGAACAGAACAAAATAACATATATTAATATGAATACTTGCTTTCTGGAAATCTTTCGAAATTTTTCACAAACAAGTTGTGTCTTGTTCCGGAAGACCGCGAAACAGTTCGATTTTTATTTTCTGAAAGTAAAAATTGGTATGAACTGACCATACCACTCCACCCACTACTCCCCTCAGTTGTTATTGCATTTTTGGCATTTCTAATTTTTTGATTTCTGGGGACAATGTGTAGGCACGTGCCTACAGAGACTATAGGCAGCTTATAGTATGTATTTCTCCTAAGTCTTAAAAGTATGCTAAAAGAGTCATACTTCCGTTAAAAAGCATCTGCCAATCACTGGAATATCTATTTAGTGTCTTTAGAAACGGTTTGTTTTTGTATTTTCTGCATACTGGTAAATATAGAAAATAAATATAGTTCACGATCTTATCTCTTAAGAAATGATGACCTTCAAGATATGTATTGTGCACAACGCCATGTTTAAGCTCCCTCATGACCTGTGTTAGTGGTAGGTCCAGACATGGGCAAAATAAACAAAATGGAATTTAGTTAGGAGCAGAGGTTATGCAAATGAGATTAAGGGTCCTATAGAAGGCACAGCGTCCAAACGCAATGGCATCGTAGGTCCGCACTGTACTGCAAACAAGGAGCAATATTTAATTAATTATACAATGAAAAAGACAAAATACAACAGAAAGGGTGGTGAAGACAGGGTTACCGACTTTGAACGGTCAGTAGGCAATAAGGCCTACAGGTTAGCTTGAATCGATTTAATGTGTACACCATCCTCGCTATTATCCTGTCTTCAGCGCCCAAATAGACAAGACAGTGTAAACAAAACTACATCCCATCAGAAGGAATTCTCTAACAATAAAGCCCACGTTCAGAGAAACTAACAAAAGAAACATTAAGATGTTGTTGTAAAGCTACATAAAATACAAAATAAGAAACATCTCAGGATGTATCCATTATTGCACTGAACAACCACAGCAGTTGCAGTAAAGGAAACCCAATCTAGGGTACGACCAAAAAAAAACGATGGACGAAAGCTCATGCACCTACCTCCCTTGGTTGAGGTTTCAGTAGGTGCAATCATAGAGTCCCAAGAGGTTGTCCGGTCATCGCACATGGGAAAAGTGAAGCATAGTGACTGACCGTAGAGGGGTCAATCACTAAACATGCAGTGCGTTGTAATACTAAATTGAATTGAATTGGATGTTATTTTACGGCTCATCAACACAGTATAGGTTATTTAGAGCCGCCCCAGAGAGAGGGGAAGGATACATAGGAATCCGGGAACCGTGCCCTACTCTTATTATCGAATAGATTCCTAACGTGCTCAGAGGTAGTACCCTTTTCTGACGAATTTTGGAAAGTTGTAAAGTGGTCAGGCAACCCGCCAGAACACTTGAAGTTTATTGACCCATCTCCATAAAATAAGGGTTGTGCTATTTCTAGTCGCAGAAGTGTTTTAAGGTTAGTGTTGTACATCTCCAGAAGGTTTTCGTTGCGGCGGTAGAATTTTGAGAAAGATCTACGTAATTTGTGAGTTTACTTGTAATAACAACTTGATTTCGATCATTGAAGTCTGTAACATCATTACAAGCTCTATCAAAACGAATGAGCTGGGAGATATAAACCCCGTATGATGTAGCACGAGGTACATCCCCATCCAGGTGTGGATAGTTAACGATGTTGAAGTCATCTCTCTTATCATAGATTTTAGTATGTATGAACTCATTAGAAATCGAGAGATGAAGATCCGGAAATGCTGCTTCAGTATTCACACCGTTGGCTTTCTTCAACGTGAGCTCTGGTGGATAAATGTTAGTAACATATGAGCAAAGAACGGATTATCAATATTGAGTATGTCATCTAGAAACCGAGATGTATTATTAAACGCATCAATAACTTCACTCTGGCTAGCAGGTGACAAACTCAACATAAAATCTCTTCCGTAGCAGTACAAAAACAAATCTGTGACAATTGGCGCACAGTTAGTACCCATAGGAATACCAACAACCTGGCGGTAAACAGTTTTACCGTATCTTATAAAGATGATCAAAGAAAATATCTAGAAGGAAATATAACGCTCTACAAACATCAGCACAAGTCTATAAATTATAATTATTAACAAGGGCGTGTGTAAATAAAGCTCTGACATTATTACTAAATCAAAAAGCAGGAAACACACCCTAAGGGCGATTAAACAAAACTCAGAACAACGTTCGACATAAACCAACATACTGATTAGTTACTTTCAAGAACGATACATCATCGCTACAATAGGAACTGCCTCGCTGATCTCCGTAATAAGCATTATTTATTGGTTCCATTACTAGCGAGACAGTTCCGACTGAGGCGGAGGTATCAGTTGACCGCTTTGGTAATTATAAAGAACATTTAGGTCATGATCACATTTGATGTATGATTTTAAAATCGAAAATAGTACTTGAATGCACCCATAAACGAGCGGTTTTTCAATTTGTTTTTTTATGTAATTTTTACAGTGGGTCGATTTTTTGTGGAAGAGGCAGACGAACCCATTTGCCCTGTGTAGAACCAGTACTGTATACCTTCCGTCATTCGTAAGAATCGACGCATATCATGTACATTATAGGTCTACTTTCGATATACTGAGATGCTTTTGCTACGAGTCTGGAAAAAAAAACATGCTGTATACGCGATCGTCAAAATAAAACAAGAAATATCACTGTAAGTGACAAATGCCCCCGAAGTGACCTTTGACCTCTAAGTATGACCTTGACCTTGGAACCACGGACCTGGATTTTGTGCGCGACACGTCGTTTGGTTGTGGTGAGCACTTGCGCCAAGTTATTTGAAAATCCGTTCAGGCATGCAACAGTTATTGACCGGACACGATTTGACCTTTGACTCTAAGTGTGGCCTTGACCTTGGGGCCACAGACCTGGATTTTGTGCGTGACACATCGTCTTGTTGTGATGAGCACTTGTGCCAAGTTATTTGAAAATCCGCCCATGAATGCCAGAGTTATTGACCGGACACGATTTGACTTTTGACCTCCAAGTGTGACCTTGACCTTGAAGACCTGGGTTTTGCGCGCGACACATCGTCTTGTTATGGTGATTACTTGTGCAAAGTTATTTAAAAATCCCTGCAGTGGTTGTGACGTTACGGTCCGGACACGAAATTTCGTACCTGTTTTTGACCTATGAACTGCAAGTGTGACCTTGACCTTTGAGGTACGGACCTGGTTTTTACGCGCGACACATCGCCTTGTTATGGTGATCACTTGTGCCAAGTTATTTAAATCCCTGCAGGGGTTGTGACGTTACGGTCCGGACACAAAAATGCGTGCCTGTTTTTGACCTATGAACTACAAGTGTGACCTTGACCTTTGCGGTATGCGCGCGACACATCGTCATGTTATGATGATCATTTGTGCCAAGTTAATTAAAAATCCATGAAGGGGTTTGAAGGTACAGTCCGGACTGCGGACTGACGGACGACCTATAAACTACAAGTGTGACCTTGACCTTTGAGGTACGGACCTGGGTTTTGCGCGCGACACATCGTCTTGTTATGGTGAACACTTATGCCAAGTTAATTAAAAACCCATGTAGAGGTTTTGAAGGTACAGTCCGGACACTAACTGCGGACTGATGGACGGACAGACAGATGGTGCGATTACTATATGCCCCCGAAACCCGAAACCCTTTCGGGGGCATAAAAATAAAAAGACGTTTCTCTTCATTACTCAAGAAAACACAAATGGCGTTATGACAGAAATATAAAGTAAGGCTATATAATTCATTTTGTTCGAAACACGATATTGTTTTGAGTTGGGTACTTGATGATTTCGTCGTTTAAATTATGATTCACCTTTACCCTAGTAAATACTACCTCTATTTATTATCAAAGGTTAAGAAACCATACTTTATTTACTTGCACCGTGTTTTCTGCTTGTCATTTCCGTGTAATGTAAACATCATGATGTTTTCGTTATTATAGATCATTATAGCGTATACGTATCCAGACAAATTGTGACTGATAACAAAAAGTAACTTTGAGATTATCAAATTTAATACGATACAATATCAATACAACACCCCATGCACCCGTTTAATGTACCGCTTTCTGGATTGGAATCTAACTTCATTCCCTGTATATACGACTTTAAGCCTGATTTATCGTTTAGATAAAAAAAAATACGTTGATACCGCGTCTTTTATCTTTATTAAATCTCAAAATCGCCAAATTATAGGTTGCGAATATTGGAAAACAGCACGTGAGCGCATTAAATACCTAAACCCTACGTATCAACAAATCAAGTACGTGTAGTAAAAAGGTTTACCTACTTTTTGTATTGCGTTAAATACATCGGATACTCCCTTCCCATTTAGAATCAGAATGTTGAGGTCAAAAGATATTTTAATGATCTGAACTAGGTTTTCTTTAGGAGAGATATTTGTTCATGCAAAAACGAAAGAGGTAATTGGACACAGGGGTACATCGTTTTATCACCAGGTGTTACACACAAAGATATGTGTTTTCACAAACCTTCTCGGTAAAAAGGTTACACAGCTGTATACTTTTGATGTTAAATACTTACATAACAACGCTTAATTTTATATTTTAAATACAGGGAAATATAAGCATATATACGATAGAAATATTATAATGACACAGGGGATGTGTAACAAGTTTTAACAAAATTGCGAGTAGATGTTAAATACTAATGTAAGCTAGGGGGCGTGGACAATCTATTGACTATATACAAACGTAATATGCAGTTAAATAATACTTCTACATTTACATCTCATCTGTTTGTTTAATCTATATACAAATACCCCGAATTCAGTGTTTTTTTTTCTAATATAGAAAAGATCAGAAAAGGACTGTAGGTGTAATATACCAGTGTACACAATTTGTAAATGTATGTTACAAATGCATTATTCATGAATGACAAGCTGAATGTTTAGATCTACTGTAGCTTGACAATGTCGCGAAGTAGATGACAAAGATTACACAAATAAAACTAACAAAAGTTTGCAACATGTCAAATAATAAATCTCAGTTTAAAATGCTTAAATAATATCTGTTATATAAAACACAAAGTACCCTATGTAGAAGTCTCTAATAAAACGATAGATATATTATTGAGACGAATATATGGTTGCACACACAGAAGTTATTTGCTACTTCTTTGGCAAATTAGAATACATTTTGGTTTAACTGCTCATCAAAACAGTAGCTTATGTTATTTCGAGCCGACCCAGAGCGAGGAGAAGGATACATACGAATCCTGAGATTGCGCCCTACTGTTACTTTCGAATTCATTCCTGAAGTTCTTAACTGTGCTCGAAGGATAGGCTCCGATACAGAGACCGCCCACTTTACGTCTCCATCCAACGAACGAGCCTAAGGGACGTGTCTTGCCTAAGGAAAGGCCGATGACACCCAGTTGCCCCAATAATGCTCGAACACGTGATCTCCAGAATCGGAGTCGAACTGGGTTCACTGGGCCACTGCGCATCCTACGGCTATTAAGAATGTCGATTGTAGTATCAGGTCGCATGTAAGAATAGTTAGTGTTTACCCTATGTTTTTAACCAATCAGTTGTCTCGGATTGTCAATTACTTGCATCCTTTATTCATGAAGATTTTACTATAAGCAGTCTTCGCGGTGATGAGCATGACCTATATAAAGACTATCGATACAATCTATGACAAACACTAAGTCGGATATAGCCTATGAAGAGAAATCTTCACCATTAAGAAACCGAAAATGAAGAGAAATCTTCCCCATTAAGAAACCACGCTACCTTCCTTTCGGTTTCTTAATGGTGACGATTTCTCTTCATGGCCTCCATATGGTACAATTATGGTAGTTGCCTCTTGTGTAAACTTTAATCCATGACGTGGAAGATCATTTCCACGTGGAAGATCATTTCCACTGAATAACTTTTACAAATAAGTCTCTAAAAGGCAACATTGACAATAGTCTGTTACCGTAAAAAATAAATATAAGCAAGAGCTGTCGGAGAGCAGCACAGCTTGACTATTCGATTTTTCAGAGAATAATAAATTATATAGCCAGTATATCCCATCAGAAAACAAGGCAAACAAATTGTGGGGGCGGGCGGGTATAGAAACTCGGACCGATATAAAATTATTGTATTTGGGGCAGGGTATGAACTTTTTTTATCAGTTTTAATCCAAAATTGCTGTCATTTTAAAGTCATTTGAAATTCGAAAGGCAACTCGGGGAGGGGATGAGACTATAGCAATTTTTATTGTGGCCTCATTTCAGTTGTTTTTATTGATATTTTATCTGTGTATCTGAATTTAATCTAAATTGTTTTATATGTAAATGACTGCTTTCAAATTAAAATGTTAATAACCAAATAATGGAAGATAACATGAAAACAATTCCCCTCCCTACGTGAGGGTAGCCCATAAACCAATGGGGGTGGGGTGTATCATAATAATAATATATTCGGTTGGTGGTGATGATGGGGTAGGTGATGGTTCGGGGATGGGGTGTGTGGGGGGTAATATAGCTTTATGTGTAAGAATTGACCAAAACAACACAGAAATATGTAAAAAAAATAATAAAAAAAGAGTTCCGAGTGCGTGTGTGGGTGGGGGGGTGGGGGGTGGGGGTGGAGGGGAGCAACATAGCTATATGTGGGGGTGGGGGAGGGGTGGAGGGGGAGCAACATAGCTATATGTGTAAGAATTGACCAAAACAACACAGACATATGTATAAAAAAATCGGCTCGGATGGTGGGGGGGGGGGGGGAGGTGGCGCTGGGGTGGGGGGGGGGGTGGTGGTGGTGCGGGCGGAGGGAGCCCACGCCCAAATATGGGTGAAGTATGAGTAATATGTATAATGCTATAAGAAATCCCAAACCAAAATTATAGATATATACAACAGCTTACACGCAAACCTTGATCTGCCTTTATTGCACATTTTATGGGCCATCACAATTTGGGTTCCATGGGAGCTCAGAATTTGCAGAAGACAAAATTACTTACGCAACCCATTACAACATACTATAAAGAAACCAATTCCCAAATTAAGTTGAGTAAGGACAATAAATGTAAGAGATATAGGCCTGTAAACACAGCTTACAGGCAACACTTCATGTAAAATGAGACACATTTTAAGGGCTATCAGAATTTGGGTTTCCTGTGAGCCCAAGTGTTACAGGAACTAAAATTACTTAAGCAGCCCTTACGATAATGCTATAAGGAAGCTCATGGCCAAATTTGCTTGTGCTAGGATAAGAAATGTAAGAGATATATTCTTGTAACTTGTAAACACAGCTTACACGCACATTTTGATGTGAAATGGGACACATTTTAAGGGCTATCAAAACTTTTCAGGAACCACAATTACTTATGCAGCCCTTAAGATAATGCTATAAGGAAGTCCGTGGCCAAATTTGGTTGTGCTAGGATAAGAAATGTAAGAGACATAGACTTGTAAACACAGCTTACACGCAAACAATGATGTGGGACGCCGACGCCGACGCCAACGCCAACGCCGACGTCGACATGATTACATAAGCTCTCTTTTTTTTCGAATAGTTGAGCTAAAAAGCCGATTTAGATTCTTCATTATTCATTGTTTTGATGACGTTCTTGTGAATGACATGTCTGTTAATTAATCAATGTGGTGGTCATAATCTCATTCATAAATCCGAAGTTTAAGTAAATAATTATATATAAAATTATATAAACCTAATTCAAATTTAAAGCTGCTTTATAATGTTTCAATAAAACATATAAAAACTTGCCCCGTCCATGTGGTTTAAACAAAACTAAAGAATTTAATAGGTGAAACCGAAGTCGGAGCTTCTCGTCAAACCACGTGACTCTTCAATCGGAACGATCCTAGGTACACCAAACGTAGTGTAGTATTTATCGTTCCGACGAGTGAGCAGTTAAAATGTAATGGGATTTTAGAGGCGGATGCACATTTCGTACAAAACACATTGATGAAATATTTCTTGCGTTAAAGACATTTAATTCAGAGGGGATTTTAGGAAAATGGACACGTTATTTGTTCTAGTTGTTGGAAATTTAATTGCCGTTTGTCTTGGATTTAAAGCAGGTAAGGAAACACGATGTTTTTAAACATGTGGTATAGAAATGTAGTATTGCCCGGGTAATTATTCAGTCTGCATGCGTAATGGGTCGTATAATGCAGTTTATAACTGATATAAAGCAACTTAAGTTATTCATGTTTAAAGTTATTTCTAGGTTAGTGAAATCAGTTTAAAAAAGTTGATACTGGTTATATGTGTGTATTCTTTTAAGTTTATTGGTCACATCTAAATGTCTGTTCTTAACTGAAAATATGCGCACAATGTAAATTATATTTCATTCTTCTATTTTATTCTTCTTGTACTGCTCTTTCCGCTTATCATTGTTTATCAATCAAGAATATAATTTAAATATATTTGATAATTACAAAATATTTAATATTTCAGTTAGAATTGAGAAATGAATTGGTTTTGCAATTTACAATTCTGGCAACACTCTGTTTTTAAATAAGTGCTATTTTTGGCACTAAATACTCGGAGGAATGCAAGAAGGTTACTGACTTCGTGCTTACTGTAGATACATTCATCGTTATACCTCATTAGTCAGTAATAACTAGCTTATTTTGTGATCACTCCGCCGCCTCTTTGACGGGGAAAATGGGTATATAGTGAAAGTGACCTTCCATATGGCCTGAAAGTTAATGTGTCTGAAAACGTAACGTTCGTAAAATAATTTGAAGAACACTGCCTTTCAATTAGTTTATGTTATCATATATCCTTCATCGAACTTTGCATATGTTTAAGCATTGAAAAGGAGAAACTTACAAAACCAATATTTTAAAAATGTTAAGGACCCATTTAGGGTCTCGGTCTAGGTTTAAAAGTCAACTTTTATAAGGGGCTGAAGATGTTGTTCCTTGTGACTGCTTCTTGATTTTGATCGAATTAAGAGCTTTATATACACACAAATGACCTTCCCCAACTTCTACTTTCAGAACATCTCTAATCGTCAGTGGTATTTATCCACAAAATTATACAGGAAAATCACATTTTCATATTTTCATGGAAGACATACTTCTTGTATTAATATGTTGATTTTATCATAAAAGTCACATATATATCATAATTAATCACACTATGTTCGACATATTCATCAAGTTTCATAATAAAATGAATAGTTTTCGAGTAAGGCCACACACCCACAACCCCCAAAAATAACAACAAGACACATTCACACACCGACTCTATGTTAAGCCGCGGACGAGTATGTTGTGGGGTTGGGTGGAAGGGGATGCTTTTTTTTTGTGGTAAGTTCAGCATCATTGTTCTTATATGTAATGAAAAACCTTCGACTTTGAGTACTTTCAGTGCACCTCTTGTCGCAGATTTGTTTTTGTATTGCTATGAAAGAGGTTTAATCGTTCACCAGATACTCCATCGAGACGTTATCTTAGAGTTCGGTATCTGCATGATATATTAAACACTGACAACTCTTTCTCTGCTACTTTGGTAAATAATATATACCCTAAAGAACTTCAACATAACAAAGCTAATATTTCTGATCTGATACAATCTCGATTTGCATCTCTTAATTGAAAAATGGAGGAATAATAAGCAAGATGTATGAAGTGAGTTGATTAAATTTCGATATCGATAATTATCCCCACTTAGACGGCAGCTTCTTATGGGGTCTATGTTTCTCAGCTGCTCAATATCCTTAAATGGATATAGAATTTGCAGCAACTCTGCAGTTCAGGGTGAGAAGGTTCTAGGCCCATTTTCCATATGTTATCTCGATGTACATGGAAAATGAGCCTGGCGTGTTCATGCCTGTTAGGCGCCATATAACCTTTTCATGTGTTGGTGCGCCTTAAAACCTATTCAATTCAATTCAATGCAATATCCTTGAGCATAATCGCTTTTGTACCATTGTTATCAAACGTATTAACCCATAATCCGCTACATATATATAATGGACTGTTCTTTCTTTGAATTAAGACCATTCCATTTATGTGACAAAGGGGTGTTTTGGGGGAAATGACTAATCAGCAGCCGGACATTGTAAACCCTGACCAGCCTGTGAGTTACTGCATGTTTAGTGATCGACCCATTTACTGTTCGCCACGATGCTTTCCTCTTTGATTGTGCGATGACCGGACAGCTTGTGAACCCTACGATGACGTCGACCTTAATCCTTTAATGGTTTATTCTCGTGTTGCTCTGGCTTCTGCCAGGTCATCGAGTACTTGCGTTCTGGTATTATGTTTTTTATATTCATATACTAGTATACAATATCATCTTTGTGTTTTACTTATATTACCTTTTAATGGTGCCGATATAGCCTGGCGGGGATTTCTTAATTTACACTGCCCCGTTTTATTGGGATGACGATATAGAATATTAAAGTGAGTTTTGGTTAGTCTCACTGTTTCTCTTGTTTCTGTGCCTGTTTTTGGTTGATCATGTTATTATTTTTAATTGCGAATCTGAAACAATGTGCTACCTACCCACCCTTTCTTTTTAAAGTTTCTAGGGAAGACATGTCTCTGTTTTTGCAAAATGCTTAAAAACACACACAAGAAATTCGACAAATCCAGCTTAGTATTTACCATTTAAACACGCTAAGAATAGAACGGAATATACAGCAAAATGAATTACAATACTACTAGGTTAATAGGTGCAATACATCTTGAACGGGTTTTGAGTTACGTTCAAAAACTAAATTTAATAAAGTGATATTCTCGTCTCGAAATATTTGTTTACGAAATCCACACAACTGCAAAAATATATTGATATTAGGAATGAGATATCCGAAATGATATAATATATATATATATAGAGGATCTTACATGAGTACTCATTCATTATTGCATTTATTAAACGAGTTAACAAAATGGTAGAACAGAGCCTCGCATTATATCATTTTGCGAACTCGTTTAATAAATTCAATAACGAATAAGACAACTGTTATTTTTTATTTATCACAAAACTCACATATCGACTTTTATTGCATTTTGCCTGTCGCAAAACCGACATAAACCGTGGGAATTGGATTACAGTCATTACCGAAATTTTTGACAGCGCATTTTAGGCTTATTTGCATAGTTATATAACTAGTGGTATATCGAAAATATAGAATGGTGTTATTCCACTCCCACACCGTAAGTTATGTGATAAAAAACATATGTTACTACATAGGTTGACAGTTCACTAGGCCGATGATTTAAATCGGGTTAGGGTGACGACAGAACGGACTGACGCCTGATAAAAATATCTTGTACAGTCTCCCACCCGGAATACTTCGTTGTCTGTGTGGGGAGGTTAGCTGAAGGGTGGGTGAGACACTATTGTGTTAAGAGATAAATTCACCCTAATAAATTCTCTTAAGTTAAGCAAGTATGATGACATGCAGACAGCAAAAATAATACTTAACCCAGAGTCAAAACAAGAATGTGAAAATATATGTGCATTTATTTCTAAATGTTTGTTAAAAAACACTATTCTCTAATTATTAATATATGGAAAAACATTATTATATATACTGCTAGTGGGACAACTTATATAAGTTAAACTGTACTGCAATATATATTTATTCATAATCATTCATTGTGTATATGTATTCTTCTGTTCTAGGATCACAACTGTACTCTTAAGAGTCTTATCATATGTAAACAGTTTTTCCTAATAAAGCATTGAATTTAAATTTAAAGTTCAACTCGACAAACTATCTTAGTTTTTTTTAGAGCCACTCCATAAGGAGCGCAACCGTCTTACTCTTGCCATCTGGGTTACGTCCACATTCAAAGGATGAGGCTAAGGAATTAAGTGGCTTGCCTATGGTACCCACCGAAAAAAAAACAGTGGTGACGAAGACACGAACCCGTAATCTCATTGCTTGCTAAACATTCAGCCACGCCTGCTCCTCACACTTTGTTTAATTGTGACAAAGCGCTATCCAACAGTTATCGCAATGTCATTCTTCATTTAAAGGGACACATGGCAAACTTGAGATGATTATCAAGCATGAAAATCAGCACCTCAGTTTATTAATCCTACATCATTTTGATTTTAAAACTGCTTGCATATAATTAAATTGCATTGAATTGAATTGGGGTTTTAAGGCACACTAACACATGAAAAGGTTATATGGCGTCTAACAGGCATGAACATACCAGGCTCATCTTCCATGTACATCGAGATAAAATATGGAAAATGGGCCTAGAACCTTCTCACCCTGAACTGCAGAGTTGCTGCAAATTATATCGTAGAAACTCCATTTACGCTGGAGCCACGTTATTGTTTTTCTGCCACTGCTCTTTTGATGCGAGCGAGATAGCACCTGAAACAATGCAGGGATCATGATGAAGACCTTTAATGAACATGAACAAAACATGATAAAATGAACATGAATTTGTGGGGATTCTACCCTTGGGCCTCTGCCTACCTCTCCGAAGGGATCTGCAGTGGCCCTATTCTTTGCCCCCGTGACCAAACGGGGGCCCCCGGGAACCACACGGGGCGCATATTATTAAATAAAAGTTTGAGATTTTAACTATCTTCGTTATTCTACAAAATATTTAAATATATTATTTGCGCAATATTATATACAGTTATTAATATGTAAAAACAATTTGCTTTGAACTATTCTTATAATTAATATTAATGATTGAACATGTACAAGTTATGTAGGAAAACTAACTGGACGCCGTGAGTTTTTAAAAAAATCAAGATTGCCGTGTGTCCCTTTAAAGCACAGAAACATTAATTAATGATACTGTAATACTTTTCGGCTCACCGAAATGAACTGTAAATTATTTACATTGAGAATAAGAAGGTTCAACCTCCATCTTAATGCGTAGTAGTAAACGAAATACATTACAGGAGTCTATTTTAGTCGAATCAATATTTCAAACACGTCAGGTATATCTTCCATATTGTCTGGGTAATCTACCGTGCACGCCGTACTTAACGAGTTTCACATTCTCCAAAATTTCAGCATCACAAAGATGCGTATAGACTGGCTGTCGTCCCAGTGGTTATATATGTTTTGTAATATTTTGCATACTGAATCAAAATAAAATCTTAAAATCCCAAACATTTTTGAATAGCTGTGAACCACTTATGTATGAAGCCAATAATTCAAAGGGGACTTAATGAAAACCATGTTATTGAGTTGTCTCAAATAGCATAAACATAACAAACATACGGCCAGTCTAAGATGCGTATACATACAACCATTTCATCTTATTCTTCTTCGTTTAACTTCGACGTGCGCTTGTAATTACACATAGCTCTTGAACATTTATTCTTCGCATAAGGGGTAATCTATTTTAAATTACTTTCAAATGTTCGTTTCAAGTTGGTTCCCGTATAACTATGTACGATACGCCTGGTTTCCACGAAGCTTTTGAAGAGTGTAACGGTAGTGAGCATTAACATTCTTCTGTCTGGTGAATTACTGTAAATGTATTGTTGATTAATTGACTTTGACCACAACTGAATATGATACAAATACGAGATAAAGATACGAAAACAAGAAAACATTACTAAAGCCAGAGACATATCCATAATTTGGAAACTATGGCATTGCGTGACAAATGTATATTATGTAAGATTTCGAACTTTCAAAGTTTATTTGTTACAAGAAAGTCATACAAGGAATAGTTTACAAGAACAGTATACCATGTCGTAGATATGTAATGTTGAAATGCAAGATACTGGACTGGGCTATAACATCTATTTATTTTTATAATTAAAATGGAGTATTCAGAATGAAATTTATGTTTACTATACAGGGCTTTTTTTTCATGATTTTGGGAACATGACCCGTAAAACTGGAATTGGGAATTTTAGCGCGACTCTTCATAAAATCGCGATTTTTAATAAAATTCGGAAAAATATAAAAGCATTCCTTTCATAATTATATCTTTAATACTGTTTTTTGTACTCCAAGATAAACAGAAGCATTTATTTAAGCTTTTGAACCTTAAATATTTTTTTTCCCAATTAAGATAAAAAAATCCCTTTTAAATTTATTTTTTAAAAAATGGGATTTTTTTCTCTTAATTGGGAAAAAAATATATGTTTTAGCATTGGGAATATGACCGAATTTCGGCTATAAAAACAGTAAAAAAAAACACCCTGCTATATATTGACGAATCAGACCAAAATCAATACGTCATTTGATATGGAAAAGGTTCGAATAAAAACGTGAAATTAATCTCACGATACTGATGTAACATCTTTACCTTCAGCCTGCTCCTGAGTGATTAGCTATAGACAAGAAAAAATGTATGGCAACCCAAATTAGTACGTATTTCAAAAATATGATATCTCCTTACTTTACATTTGATATATCTTGCTCGTTAGAGATATATTTCACCTTAGGAAGATAAAGCTTAGTATGCTAGAGATATCTCCTAGATATATCTCTTTAACGTAACATGATATCTTCGTAAGAAAGATATATATTCCTACGTTAAAGATATATATTTCTACCTTAAAGAGATATATTACTACATATATATTTCTACGTTAAAGAGATATATATTTCTACGTTAAAGAGATATCTTTCTACGCTAAAGAGATATATTTCTACGTTAAAGAGATACCTTTCTACGTTAAAGAGATATCTTTCTATTTATATTTAACAGAGATGTCTTGTTTTGGGAATAAAAACTAATTTGGATTGCCATAACTTTGACTAGATACACATAACTATTATTTTACTCTTTTTTTCCCAATTAATAGTAAGTGTTATTTCGAACTCATTCAATGAACATCGACATTTGATGTATTTGATCAGTTAGATACGCAACGAAAATAATCAAGCAATGAGCAAAACTTACTTCATTGATGTAAGTCGGGAAGGAAAAGATATAAAATAAAATAAAAATAAATACTAAAGTGTAATTATCCGTTTAATAGCATCTCAACTTGTATGGTTTTTAATAGGCAATTCGCAGCTCCAGGGTAATAGTCTCTTGGCTTTAAAAATATGTGCATAGATGCAATGAACAAACCATCAGATACAATACGTTTCTGAAAACGCTTCGAAATAATGTAACCATGAACAATCGTATAACAACAATTGCACAACAATGTTTTCAATATAAACATATGTTTTTAAATTGGTAAACTAAGTAGTAAACGGCATTTGACAATGGTACAGGCATAGCCATTATAGCAGTACACTCTTTTGTTACACAGCTTCGTGGTGACAGACACCATGTGATTAATGAATGACAAACAGGTAGTTGGGCAGACATGACAATCCAGACACAAACACACACAAAGGTCAAACACGATAAAAATTGAATTGTTTTTAAAGGCATATCAACACATTATACGTTATTTCGAGTTAATCATATATACGGGATCCATGCCCTACTCTTTCTATCCAATATATTACGTGCTCGAGGGGTGGGGGGGGGGGGGGTGTACTCATGAAGACACCCAGTTTAGTTTGTCCGTGAGGCTCGAACCCGTGATCCCCGGCATGAGAGTAGAAGGTGCCAGCCATTGGGTCTCCGCGGTTCCAAAACCTCAAACACGTTAAGTTTCAGGTGTTAAGCCCTGAACATGCGATGGAGTGGATGTTTAGTTTTCAAATTAACTCTTAAAGTTAAATAAAGGTAACACAAAACCATAATAAAACATTTGTGTTTAGTCGTTTGATAGCACAATATCAATTATTAATACTACAAGCTACTAAATGTTTATTCATTTAGTTTAATAAGCAAGAAACAAAAAATCTATCTAACTACTGAAAAATGGATCCGTTGAAAGCAACAGACATAAACAAGAGATAAAAGTAGCAGACTCGGTTGTATTGAGTCTGTTCATGAGAGGTAATGTAAAGCGCAACACCACTCACGCCTCCAAGCACCGACTTAAACGATATTCTACTCTAAAGTCACAAAGATTGTTTTTGAAATCCCTTATCAAAAATAACACAAACAACTGTGCTTTAACGTGCAAAATTATAAATGAGACGATTATGAAGATGTATTAAGATAGATAGGTGGTGAAGGCAATTAACTTAAAACGTACCAACATTACAACCTACGATAGATAGATATGCTCTGTTGGCACAGTAAAGATGGGATATTGATAAATATGGCGAAGTGGGTATCAAAAGTGATTCAAGTATAGTTACACTCTAGACACATATTACAAAAACTTATATAATACCATGGTTTTGGATATGAATATAATTCAATTCCGGAAATAATAGATCAAAGTTTCCTATTAATTTTATTCAGAAGCGTAATGAATAATTATGAAAAGCAATTTGCAAAGTGACACGTTGTCGGCAAAAAACCAATCTCATTAAAATCAGACTCTTTATCACTCTGCGATACTATACACTACAAGGATCTGACAACACTCCATTGCAGGTCACGTTAGATTTAGATTTACTCTTACGATTAGCCAATCAGATTTCAGCCTACAAAATTGCTCAGTATAGACTGATTCAGTAAAATGGTGTGGAGCAATCTACGCTCGGTACTGAAAGAGAAAATGTCCGTAACTGTTAGCTTATAAAACACGAACTAATTGCATTGACAAACATAATACACCAACCATTATTGAATATTTACTGAAAACAAGTGAAGAAGAATTTAATAGCGGTACAATTTTTTACCGATTCGTGGGATTGAACCCACACTAAAACGACACTCGCGGGTGAACAGTCGAGTTGGCTATCAACTGAGCTAAGCGGGCCAGATGTACTATGTCTTACTACATGTATTTAGAGTACTAATGTCGTAATAATGTCGGTGGAATGTATATTTTCAAAACACACATATCAGCGCCCATGGATTTCTTCGTATCTTGATATAAAACAGGCCATTTAGTGCATTTTTTAAAACAGGCCATTTAGTGCATTTTTTACTTTGAATTTATCGTGCAATCCACAGCAATAACACACGAAGACTCATCTTTATTCGGATAAAGATCTATGTATTTTATGTGGATTTTCGTTTGTTCAGTTCACTCGAACGTCATCTGAAGTGCATATGAAACGCGTGATTTCGTTGGTTGAATTTAGTTGATCTTCTCGTGAATATTGATTTGATGAAAGGTCGATCTGACGTGATCTACAATGGAGTGTTGTCAGATCCTATAGCGGAGAGTATCAAAGGGTATACGATTTTAATGAGATTGGAATAAAACAACACTTTTATACATTCTATGAATAAGAACGGTTAACAATGCGTTACCTCGTCGTGGTCAATCTTCTTAATAAAACCGACACGTGCATATATCATCATGTTTTCTTAGAAAGTAGATATAAAAATCGAACAGGAAATGTAGCATTCAAGGACGGCAGTCAACCACAAGGCAAGAGATGACGATTTAAACCAGGTTATACTCACTATAATTATCCTACTGTCATCCCAGTAAACGGGACAGTGTAAATAAAGATATCCCCGCCAGGTTATATAATCCAACAAACAAGGCAGCATTAATAGGCAATATAAGTAAAATACATAAATGATCATGTAAACAAAAAATATATATTTATATTAACCTAAACACAGGTTAGAGCCAGTAACTTTTATAAATGTGGTGCTCTATAATAATCACGAAGTCCGTTATTAATGACATTAACAAACAAGCTATTAATTTAAAAATATATTATTCTTGATACTTAAAACATTAATATGTTTGAAATGTCAATCTTGAAAAGAAATTAAAGTCAACACAAAGATAGATGATTATTGCGTATTTACATACAGTAAGCAAAACACACACAAAACCGCACACCTACAGGTGCGTCTTCTCAAACGCACCTGTCTGTATGCGGTAAATCTGAAGTATAATTAAGCATGCACAAATGTTTTGATCACGGAATCACGTTTTTGCATCAGGTTTTCAATACGTATCTCATATCGTCTGGGAAAATCATATTGTTTTATTACACACATACCCAAAATCAAATAATCTAAACGATGAGTATGTGCATTTTCCTTTCAAAACAGAAGGTTTTGAGAATTGGTCAAACAAATACCCCCGGAAACCAGGGTTGATGAATAGCAAAATTTCGACATGGTCCTCAACAATGAACGTTACAAACGATAGTTTTTATATAAATTGGCATGCATGTTGATATTGTTAACTTTCAAACTGTCGTGATGTTAAGCCGATGATACGGGGTCTGAATGGGTTTGCACGTTATATAACCTCTCCTGAACAGACTCAATACAAATGAGTCTGCTACTTGTCTCTTTTGTTTGTGTTTCTCGCTTCCAATCGCTGCTTTTTTCGGGATGTATTTCAAACTTTCATCGCGAAAAGGTTGATTACAGTGATCATTATCTGGAAAGGTGAAATTTGTCTCGGCCTACATTCCATATGATAACGTGAGATTTGGATTTAATCTCATTTGCCTTCGTGCAATGTCACCATAAAACACAAAGGATCAAACCACCATGGTCTAATTGGATGACATACCGATGTAAGCATATTGTTGGGCAAGTTGTAAGGCGGCCGTCCAGTTCTTTTGTCACAAGGCAGCGGTATGAAGTAATACCATGGTAGGCGGGGATGTACACATAGCAAAAGTACGCAAAACAATAATACAAATATATCCAAAATCTTGAGTAAACCACGGGACTCTCATCAGAACTGGTTAATTCCCCAAATTTGATATTGGCGGATTTTGTTGCTGTTGATAACCCTGCAGAGCTCAAATTTAGCGACAATTTGGACTGGCAACATTTCGCCGGTAACATTTTTTTGTAACTGGCAAAGCGAAAAAGTTACTTGCAATTTCCATGGTTGTGTGTGTGACTAAGTACAAGTATGTAACACATAAGTAAAAAGCACAAGACGATTCATCATTAGCAAACATGCTAGATTCCATATGCGTCATACAAATACAAAGACATATCAGGAAAACTTAAAAATATTAAAACACCATTGATATGAAAGCACATTTTTCTAAAAAAAAAAGCAGACATGGTATTCTAAAGTAAACACGTAAGGTATTTTGATG
Organism: Cyrtodaria siliqua; assembly: GCA_037043455.1. Classification (NCBI taxonomy): domain Eukaryota; kingdom Metazoa; phylum Mollusca; class Bivalvia; order Adapedonta; family Hiatellidae; genus Cyrtodaria; species Cyrtodaria siliqua. Next base: position 37,521 of record JAWPHD010013578.1, on the reverse strand, counting down.
CAGTTGCAAATGTTTGCCAGTACTTGAAAAGTTTACTGGCATTCTGAAAAATGTCACTTGCATTTTGCCAGTAGCCATTTTAAATGTGAGCCCTGCCTTCACTTGTTTGCTTCGTCGTACCATAACGTTTGTATATCTCACTGCCAAAACACACATGTATGGTAAAAATGTATATTGCATTACGTCTGTTTATTTTACTTAAACAACTAAATCGCGCCAAATTCACTACAAACCCGTTTTCCCAAACTCCATGCATGTATTGTGGTAACAAACAATACATAATGTTTTATGTGCCGATTAAAAGTATAGAATTATTCATGGATACTTAAAATACCCGTAATTGAATACGCGTAAAATGAATTAAGTGTTGGTAACTCGTGATTCGACCCTTCGGCAATGATTACAATAGGGTGAAGTTTTGCCTGTCCGGTTAAAGTTATACAAGTATACTTCGGATTCGCAACATATGCAAGTTACATATACATGTATACATTAGCGTTAGTAGGCTAAGAGACCGTGTACATCTTGTGTAAAATGTGCCTATTGTTGGCGGGATAACGGCTTTAAGTTTCGTTCTTTATTAAATTTATCTTGATAACTTTCCTTTGAATATGAACATTGTAAACAAATATACCAAAGACATTTGACAATGCATATCATGTCAAACAATCATACCTCCCGCACTTGGGAATCAATTAATATTACAAAGTTAAAACAATACTCATTGTTAACTGTCAATAAAATTAGATACAACATATCTCCAATTACTTATTTAAGATTTAGCGACAAAGCTATACACCACGTGGGGTGACATTTGGACAAGGTATACGACGCACCTATAAATAAAAAAGTCGAAACAATTTGTCGTGAATTCAAATCAAATACGTTTGACAACCCAATAATACATTTCCAATGAGCAATCTAAAACTACAAAAAAATCTCGAAAGAAGAGTGGTAAGGCAAAACTGTATAATTAAATACGTGATAGGAAGGATAGCCCTCGGGGGTGAAAACAAAAGCAAGCAAAAGAAGAAATTAACAGACTCGGTTTTATTTTAATAGTATTTTCATGAGAGGGGTCTGTTTGTTCATAGAAGGTAAATGAATATGCAAGGTCCCTGGCATATAACATTCATACATTAACACAAAGAGCCATTTTTTCGTGACATACAACTACCATACATTATTATTAAACACAAACAGTCACGTTTGACGGTTTCCTGTCATACAAAAAGAGTATGAAATGAAAAATATGAAATGAAAAATATGAAAATCGCCGAACAGAATAAATACATTCAACAGATATTGCAATCTCTTATTGAGACTGTTCATGAATGGTAGTGAAAAATGTTAGCTACCGTTCACGCCCTCTAGCTCCGGGTTGAGCAGAACTCAATATTTAAATGTCAACAGTACGAGCATTTGAGCCATCCCGAAGATGGTATGTATATGATGGAGGAACATGAATCCCATGGCCAGAGGCATATGGAATACTACACGGCGAATGAACTTTCGTACAGAAATACAGTCACGTTTCCTGGCATATTAACACAAACACCCACATTTCCTGGCATATAACTTTTATACCGTAACCCAAAAGACACGTTTCCAAGCATGCTCAGTTCATAAATTAACACAAACAATTACGTACCAAGAATTCACATTTCAAAAATTAACACAGTCACGTTTCCTAGCATGTCAACACAGACACGTTTCCTAGCATACCTTAATAGAAAGAATTTATATCCTACCCATTTCGTAAAATTAATACCATTAAGACCTAAAAGTTTGCAACTGAATACAATTGTCTTGTCATTGCACAGACAATGTCAAGTAGACCAGATACTGAAGGACAAGGATAGCTGTCAAGCGATCGCGACAAAAAGGCATATGTCATGTGTTTCCGATAAACATTTCAAATGAACAATTGGTACTTAATTTATAGTGATATTTTAAAATGATTATATCCAATCAGCAAACTTAATAAAAAATATATATAAACCCAACTTATAACAACTTTATTAAGCAGTTAAGTTTAAGTGTAAAACACACAAACCATATGTATATATATAGTGATTATATACATGTATTTATAACTTCTCTAAATATAAATCCTTCTTGCACTGAAAGCAAGTGCTTTACGTGTGTTATTGTTTCCATGGCATTGTGATATCAGATACAGTTAACCAAATAAATTTCGAAATGTTTATGACAATGTGCCACTCCAATTTCAATTACAGATAGCGCCTGATGTATTTATTCATTGAATCTTAATGGCAAACACAAGATTGCACATCAATACTGTTCTGTTAAAAAATAACAAAAAAAACAGGGAATCAAAATAGTAATAGATAATGCAAATGCCAGTATAAAAATAATTGGCAAACACCGACAGTGAAAATCTGACATATTCACTGTTTGCCAGCATCACGTGTGTTGCAGTTAAAACATAACGAAACAAAACAACAACACTATTTAATAATGGATAATGCAAATGCCAGCCTAAACTGGCGTGTTACTCAACAGTATGCATCTACAGTCTAGTAGATTCGATGCTTGCCACGGTTAAATTATATTTCCTTAGCTAGGTCTTATGCTGTTTAAATCTGTGTCAAAACTGTTTTTGCAATTCTAACCTGGACACTTTTCTGAACACATTTAATAAGATTTCGTTCACAAATTCATATACAATCGGTTAAGACGAAATATATCTTTATCGGGACCTTTCCATCATGCATTAGCATTCAGCACACAAAACCCGACATTGTCGATTTCAAATTACTTATACTTCAAAGGAATTTGAACGCCATTACCCGCATTAGTCATTATGTAAATTAATTTCTTAGCTCCAACAACAGCCATCTAACACGTTCACGTCGTTCTGACAGGTATAACCTAGACATATTATCATGGACTTTAACATTCAAAATAGCGAAGAGTTATGTAAATATGATGTCTCCAAAATATACATATTTTTCATTTTAAAATCAGGTCACGGAGCATTATTCAAAAACCGTGACAGTCCTATTATACTCACACATCGACATTTTCATTCATAAAATGATTTATTCAGTTAAGGTAAAGCTTTTGTTAATCGTTCCCGGATACATTAGCTTAAAATATATATAGTTTCGCTGGAGAAAAAGCTGTCTGAATACACTTGTAACTTAATACGTGCTTTAAAGGGACACATGACAATCTTGAGTTTTATTCAAACGTTAACATTTGCTCCTCGGTTTAGTTATCCTGCGTCATTTTGATTTTAAAACTGCTTGCATATAATTAAATAAAAAATTGAGATTTAAACTTTCTTTACTATTTTACTAAATTTTTAAATATATTACTGGTGCAATATTATAAAAAGTTAGTAATGTGCAAAAATAATTTGCTTTGAACTATTCTAACAATTAATATTAATGATTGAACAAATGCAAGTTTAGAGGAAAACTAACGGGACGCCGTGAGTTTTTAAAAAATCAAGATTGCCGTGTGTCCCTTTAAAGTGTTCATTTTATTCCCCACACAAGTTGGCATAACTGTGTGCATAATGCGAGGCTCAACAACCATAGACATGTACGCGTAAAGACTCCCCAACCAAACATGTATCCGTATAAGTGTAAAAGTCAGAAAACAAAGATAAAAATAAACAAATAGTACATACTGTTAAGCCTAGTTTGATACATCAATGCAAACATATGCATAGTTGCCAAATCGAAATAAAGTATTCAGCACAGAGCTAACATTAAAAAAAGATGGCACATGTCATAATTAAACTAGTGAATAGCCAAAATAGCATGTGGGTCCTTTACTTTCCTGTCAACTCCTCCCTAAAATACTCATCGAGTTCGAAGAGAATTGCAAAGTGGTATTATATTAATTTATCTTTTTTTTTTTTTTTTACAGATTTTCAACATAAAACATTTTATAAAAAGTTGTTTATTAAAAATAAAACAATAACACATATCATCGTGTTTAGATTTTCGCTTAAAATCCAAGAAATTTGCAAATTGAAATACCGTTAAAAAACCTTTTTTCCTACACATATTTGAAAGTATATATAAACGTCGAACGGGAAATGCAGCATTAAGGACAACAGTCAAGTAACGAAAATATCTGTTATTGGAAAAAGATATAAATTTGAGGTATATTTTGATATAATGAAACCGGTGTGCATAAAACTATCAATGATATGTGCCTTTGAAGTCGGGTAATATCCCGTGAAATCTCCACATTCAATGTGCCACGTGATATTTAGATACGTTTTACAGTTGTTTGTTTATCTATTTGTTATCAGGTATATTTGTTATAGGTCTAGTATGTCTTAAGCGAAGAAGTACGGGCTGAAAAATGGAGAAAAGGAACTTAATTCTTACAAAACTAATCGTTTTAGACAAAAACAAATAAATCCAAATGGAGGCGCAGATAAGAAACTTGGAACTTAGAAAGAATGGAACATTACGCGCCTTGGAAATTCGAAGTAATGCGTCTACCAGACTTTCAGAAGATATCTATTAAACGAAACGATTTCTCAATTTAACGCCAGGAAGCGTACACACGTACATCATTTAGAGAACGTAGAGCAAGAAAACATTTTATTAGATAGTGTAAGGAAATAGTACGACGCGCCAAAAAGACAATCAAAACTCAATAAAACAGAAATCAAGATACAATAATAGTATATAATAAAGACGAATAAATTACTCATTTATCCGATATTAATGTTTTAAAATAATCAAACCGTGTCAAAAGCCATATCATTTCACTATTATAATACAATCTTATGAAAAAGAAGGCGGTTCTTTCCCCAATAAACGATAAGATGTTATTACTCGCAATTATCTGCATATTTAAAAAAAGCTTGTTTACCCACTTTTATACTTGTAAAAATGCACTGAACACCTTTTATTTGATAAAGTACTTAAAACTTATTTTGCATTGTGTGTAAGATGTATTTGAAGAGGGAATATATGAAACGTTTGTGCTTCTCACTTTACAGGCGTTGAATTGAGTTCGAACATTTCTAACATATTTTATATCTAGCTAATTGATTTAGCAAAGCTAACAGCATGTCGATGACTCAATAAAATACTAAAAGATAATAAGACAGCAGATGACGATGAAATGTTTCAGCTATAAAAACAGCTATAGTTATCGAAGAATGTCTGACTGAATAAGAAATACATACCGTCTGACTGAGTTTATTAACCCTTAGCTTGCTAAGGGCGACTGCAATAGCCTTCTCGTCCATTGTAAACCCATATCAGCCTACGAGATCAGGGTTTACAATGTCCGCTGCTCATCAGTCATTTCTCCAAAACACCCCTTTGTAACATAAATGGAATGGTCTAAATTTAAAGAAAGGACAGTCCATTATTCATTCATAGTGGGTTAAGGGTTAATATATTCATACTATTATACACTAATCCACATTGAGACATTTCACTGAGATGCAGTAACAATAAAGTAACACATTTATCTTATATGTACAATGAGTAAGTGTTTTGAAATATTTACAACTGAGCACGTTGCTATCAAGTTGCCGTGAAACGTCGTTTCTCAACAATAACATTCCCATCAACGTATTATGTAACACATAATGCAAATATTTATTCATTTTATACAAACTTTGAACGCATGGGAAAAAAACACAAATGCGAATATTTGAGTACTGAGGGATATAAAAGGTGTAGTCGTGGGGTGTTAAAGAGTTTCGGAAAATAACACGGTTTTAAAAAGTAAATGATAACAGTTTGTTTTCTATAACGTAAACGGGGCGAGCTACACCAACTTTGACGTCATACTCATTTGCAATGCAATGACTTACTTGGACGTTGCAGTGGTCTTGGACATTGCAGTGGTATTCCATCAGGGTCTTCCACAGGCCATTTAAGAGCATATTCCCACTATCCCTTAATTCTAAAATCTAATTTCATCTTCTTCTTAATTAACCCCTATACTTTTATCTCTCTGCCCTATCCCTTAAAAACACCAATAAATCGCCAAAATGCATTAAATCCGTCTATAAATAGCTCCCTGTAGGGTATATTTCTTAATTTTTTTTTCATTTACTGTTAAAATAGACTTCAAATTGCATCTAAATAAATCATGTTCCGTAAAAATATCACCCGAAGGGTACTTCCCTCGCACACCCACCCCATGACATTCAAATTTAAATTGCCCCTATCCCTTAAATAATTTCTGTGTAAGATCCTGTCCATAATAATAGCCATACGGGGATCAAATTTAATATTTTTAGCCATTTGCTAAAAAAAGCAAGTGCAAAGGTTTTCTACTTGCTATTTAAATCAAGGTACTTGCATTCATAATTTAAAACCTTGATTCGTTTTAGAAGGATTGCTTTTCATGTAAATAATGACATGTTCACACTCAGCTACATGCAGGAAAATAATAATGTATAATTATACTTATATCCACCTAATCAACTAACAGTCAGTTAGATAAATCGAGGGCTCATCGCAAAACTATTCTATCTCCTTCTTTATTCATACGTAGTTAGAATAGTTTTGCGCTGAGCCCTCGAAATATGTTCATTGAATAAATGTAGACTGAGACCTTAAATGGGTTTCCTTTATTACTTGAAAAATTCAGCAAGTGCTAATAATTTCTACTAGAAATCTGCAATAATCTACTTGCATTTAGCAAGTAAATAAGTGTTAAATTTGAACTCTGGCACAACGCCTGGTATTAGGAATACCGCTGCAAGGTCCGTGTAGTCATTTGACTGACTAATTGGAAAATCGGTTGATTGACAGTTAACTCGTTCACACAAAGGAACAAAGAAAACAAATAAGTACAAACACGATATGTTTCTTTTAAACCTCTGGAGTCATCAAAGAGAAGGTTATAAGTCCAACAGGAAGAGTAGCATTCACAGAATACAGTCACCCAAACAAGTATTACAACGCAAAGGTGACACAAAAAGTACATCACAAACACATTCAGTAAAACAGCACATAACAAACATATAAGGGTTGACAAGACTACGCTCAGTTACATTTTGTTCTCTCGTTATACGTTCGGTTCTGTGATCAACCAATACTGTTTAACTACTACAGGTCGAGAGATGTTAATTATAGGAAACAACCAATGCCATACGTGCATAATGCATACCACATTTACAAATAAATAGTAAAGCTTAACAGTAGGTATTCATGCACTAACAGTACATTAGACATGTTTTAAGCAATTGCTTTTATAACAGAGAACGTAATGAAATATCTTCCAGAAAACATATTCGCCTTAATTGCAAGCAGTAAACAAATATCGCTCGCAGATTGGCACAAATAGACGCAACCAAAACTCCACTAACCATTTTATGACCATAGCATTTGTTTCAGAAACATACATAAAGTCAAAAGCTTAAACAGAGTATGTTCATACAACGGTATAAAACGTTATATGCAGTAAGGAAAGACATGCATATGTAATGGTTTAGCAGAAATAATTGTTCAAACGGGTATTATCATAACTATGTAAGAAACCATCCCCAAGTCATACACCTGTTCAAGCAATATTTAATTTTAAAAGTATGTCTGCTCGGTGGTTTGCCGGAGGCTTATGCTCAGTAAAACAACTCGTCAAATCAATTGGAAGATAAACACCGAGCCTTTATGCCAGATGTACAAGTTGAAGAAAGAAATATAAAAAGATCGGACAGGGAAAGTAGCATTCAAGGAAGACAGTCCAACCACAAAACACAGAAACAAACACGCAAACAGACAAACAAGAAGGCAAAAGTAATAATAAATGCAAACGACATCACAAACACAAAAAGGTTGACAATAGGGCTACCGCCTTGGAACGGTCAGTGGCAAAGTAGGCCACAGGGTGTTTAAACTGGTTCTAGGGTGCACCAAACCTCACACTTACCCTACTGTCATCCCATTAAAACAGGACAGTGTAAATAAAGAAATCCCCGCCATGATCTAAAGTTTTCAAGTGTTTTTTAAAGATCAATTTCCAATGCACATTTGTACTTATTCTGACGAAATATGGCTGTATTGAAACGCGGCCTGTGTAAATAAGTTATGAGTTGTTTATTAATATAGGACAGAACGCATGATTTTCGTCAACTATCTATAAATTCTCTGTAGGGAACGCATATAATTGGCCATACGTTATGAGATGTTTTAAAAAAGGACGCAACGTATATGTATAAATCCAAATTATGGAACTTCTATTGTTGACAGAAACGTTCATATGCCTGGTCATCCTTAAAAATACATGTTTACTGTTATGATACATGCCTATTTAAAAGGTCCTATTCAGGATTTATAACCTATTTTTATAAATATTTCCAATATGTTTTGCATAAACCATGAATCAGAAGTGTTATTACTTTCTGGTCCTTGAGCCCAATCTGTGTGGCCTAAAAATAGAATATCGCGTAAGCGTTTCAATACGGTTATATTTCGTCTGAATAAGTATAAATGAGCATTGAAAATTGATCTTTAAAAAACACTTGACAACTTTCTTCAACTTGTACATCATAAAGGTTCGGTGTGTATCTTCCAATTGATTTGACGAGTTGTATTACTAAGGCCAAAAAAATTTAATACCTGTGTTTCCGGTGGCCCGACCGACCCCATTTTTAAGGGGCCGACCCTAAACCTTTTTAAGAAAAAAAAATTTAAAAAAAAAATTTAAAAAAAGAAAAAGAAATTGTTCTGAACAATGATTTATCACAATATATCGAGGTAAACTGACATCACAGAGAAACTTTCAGTTGTGTCATCAACTTGTATGGGGTTTATGAGATAAATACATGTAGAATCTCACAATATCTTGCTCCAAAAAAAAAGAAAAGAAAAAAGAAAAAAAAAATGCCTACCGACCTACCCTATTTTTTTTAGAGCATGCAATTGGAAACACACCTATTTCTATATTTTTGGCCTAAGCATAAGCGGCTTGAGATGAGCTGCACCATATATTACCTCTCATGAGTTTATAAAACCGAGTCTGCAACTTAACTACTGTTTGTGTTCCATGCTTCAAAGGTCCTCCCCTTTGCACTGTTTATTTAGTATACAGGGTCATCTTTAAATATTGTTCACTGTAGAGCAAAAGGTCCTTTACAAGATTTGAAGACCTATTTATTTATTTTTTAAATCTGTTTATGTTTTCCTAATTAAATTTCGATTCGGTGGTTCCATTACTACGGCCGATAAATACTCTGGGTATTGTTTAACCACCCATAGGATATGTTGTCTGCTTTTTAATTTAGTCTTTTGACTGTTACTTGAAGTTGTGATGCGCAGGCTTCGTAACCAACTAAATTCCATTTGGTTTAGTTCGCTCTTCGGGACATATAATTTTGTTAGATACTCGGACTATACGCCGCTGGACATGGAATTATGACATTAAAAGTAGCATGTCCACCGACATATGCATGCCATCTTCGGGATGGTTAACATCCTGTACTATTGATTTTATATGAATATTGAGTTCTGCTCAACCCGGGCCTAGGGGCGTGAACGGTAGCAAGCATATTTCACTTGAACAGTCGCAATCAAACCAAGACTGCACTATATCGTATGTATCGTGTTCGGCCGTTTCCAAAGGTCCACTCTCATACTCTTTTTTTTTAGAGTTTTGTAAAACAAGTATCGATACAATAATTTGGATAAAAAAGACATCTACCATGTATAAACGGATGTTTTCAAACACGGTACATATACTATTGAAGCAAAGACTGAGAACGATGACAAACACTTAACTTGACCATCTAGATTATAATCTCCTCAGAATGTAAGTGAATTCTAAGCCATATTTTAAAACATAAAACGGTCAACGACCTAGTTACTTTATATTTTAAAGACTAGGTCACCTATGTCACGTGGACATTTTAAAAATACAAATTAATCTTCTGTAGATATGATATGTTTTCATTCACAGTACCTGCCAAAGATTTAAGTCGACATGCTTACTATTAAACAAACACTCCAGCGTTGTTCAGGTCTCCTTAATCTATAGGACGATAAATAGACAAGTACAAAGACATCGTTCTTGTAACGTGTATCAAAGAAAGTACCGGGATCAATACCAAAGAAGTTTTGTTCTTTTTCTTAGGTTATTGGCCAGAAAGGGAGAGGCAGTTGGTGCAATTTTAAAGAGAATGCTTTCTATTTGGATAATCGCCAGAATTTTAAAAAGTTGAAGGATTTGTCTTTCCTTTTATTTTGTAATTAATCATTTATTCACTATATTCATGTTAACATTCTCTTTTATTGATACCATCTCATGGATTAAAATAATATTTTACCACTGGATAATCTACAAAAACAAGTAGTTTCAAAGTAGCTGATTCTCTTAGTATTACAACAATGTTCTGGTCTTATCCAATGAATCCTGACAATAATACGGCTGAAATATATTTAATAAATACTGAAAAGGAAATCCCTTGGAAGCAACAACCATAAACAAGAGAGAAAAGTCGCAGACTCGGTTTTATCGAGTCTGTTCATGAGAGGTAATTATAAGATGCAACACCTCTCACGCCTCCTAGCACCGGCTTAAGCGATATTCTACTTTAAAGCAACACAGAATGGGCTTGATGGTCAGAAAGCACTATACATCCATACATATTCAAAAATAAACATGTTTGATGTATCTTTCTGTTTCGTCATGATTTAGTTAATGGTTTACCGATTGAGACCAATTGTACACATTTAAACCAGACATGATTCGCTAATGCACTTTTGACCTTATCAGACCAGTTTGGTTTTATGGCTAAAAAGTAATGAAAGCTTGTTATCGGGGTCTTTACCAAAGGTTAGCACGATCAAGTACCGTTTAATTGGTCATCAAGGTTTGATAAAGGATTCGCCCTGGCTAGTTAACCGGAGTCACAGCGAACAAATAGAACAGCTTTAAAGATATCACACCTGGCTATGATGGGCTATAAAGGTGTTAAGCAATACGATAGATAGGATGTCACCGTCTTGATATATTTAACAAGGTGGAGATGTTATACAATACTTTGAAGGAATTTATGAATGGGACCACATGTAAATGCATGCGTTATTTCAACCGTGGCTTGCTGGTAATAAGCAACGGTAAAAGGTTAGCTCATTCAGATTTCCACAAAATCGTAACCAAATGGTTCATACCCTTTACAGTTGTAATTCTCATCAAAAACATTCAACAACAAGTTCTAAATACCACAGACAAACGATTGCAACTTGCGTAAATTAGTACCATTATTCCTGTCGCTTTCTAAAATCTTAAAACACAAAACAGTCAAATACATATCATTCATCATATCTACACTCATGTACGAATCATAGATAGCATGTCAGCGATTTATTTTGCGTTTGCTATGTGTATACATCACAGACGCCAAGAAATGTATTCAAACTATAATATAATTAAGTAAACAAACTACTTAGGATAACAGAAGGGTTGTGGCATGACGAAAACATGGGATTGCCTATTTCAACGGGTATTCAATGCTGGTTAGGACAGTCCTAAATTCCATCAATTCAAGCAGTTTAATCGTTTGTGACATTTGGTTTACGGTTAGTGAATGGCTATTGTGGCACCCAAAACGCCTGTTTATTTTGAAAACATACTCGAGAGACATAATGATAATTTTTCGGTGTTCTCCTACGGTCACTGATCACACAAGTGCGTAAGACACAAACTAACTTTAAATAAGCGCAGCACGAATATACCTATGCGTAAAGCAAGACAACGTCGCTCAAATACAAGAAACCAACAGCAACAATATTTAAATGTCATCCAGTAATGTATCAACAATGATTAAGCAACAGCGAACAAGTTGCCCTGGGCTGATGGACGAATAACGTGAAGTACAACAAGGCTTTGTCGTTGCTATTAAAAGTAAAGATGTGTATATCTCCTTTCACATCCTACAAACTATATAAAGTAGCTATACAATACTGTTAACTCGAACGTAAAGAAAAGCACTGCTTAGTCATTCGTTATACATACATACATACATCAGAAACATAATGCATAAATACCTATTTGTAAGTTTATTGTCAAAAACAAATATGTTACTATAGAGTTATACAAAATATGGGTTAAGTATCGTTTAGTACCGTTTCATATAGTATGATTTTTACTGCTCATAAAGTGATCTTATTAAACCAAGCAGTAATAAATGTTAGATGATCAAACTTTGCAATAACCATTTTGCGATTATTTAACAACATAAAGAGCTTCCAAAACATATACTATATATATAGTTATACACAATACAGGAGTGTAGAATCGTTTCATAAAATGTGATATTTACTTATTTATCATGTTTACTGCTCATAAAGTAACCTTATCAAACCCAGAAATAATAATTGTTCGAGGTTCGGAACTATTCAACAACGCCTTTCCTGAGTATTTAACAACACACATATTATAATATGCGAAGCGCTTCAAACCGCCAATTTAGATTCTGTAAATGTCTGTGGCTCACACAGCACATCGTCTAATTACTGGGCTACAGTCTCTGACAACAATATGATAATAGGACGATACAAAGGAAGCGTTAACTAAAACATTCCAAAAGTTAATTATTACATATATGCGTGTAAGGAGCAATAACGGTCTTCCAGGTGGATTGTTTTTCATTGCAACACTGGGTTTGAATAATTTTCATTGTCAACATGTATGACAAGTATTTTACACACGGCATCAAACACTGGTTGTGACATAAACGCGAATAACCTATTATATTAATACAAAACTTAAGCAAAAAAAGTAGCAAATACTGCCGTAGTTACGGATAAGAAAGTCAGTAATGTCATCTCGTTGAAAGCGTTTTATACCTGGATAAACACTTTAGACGAAGAGTGTGAAACAACATTTCACATTCGTTGAGACGTTTTTCTTCTGTTCACAACATTCAATGTAAAAAGTAACAATTCTGAAAAATGAAAACGATATTTAAATATCAAAGTATACATGTTCATATAATGTATTTTGTTTTTTAAGAGTATAGCTTACGAACAGAGTAATAAAGGTATCTAACAAACAATAGATGATTTAGACAGTATTAAACTCATACTGAGACATGCCAAAACCGCTTTGAGCAATTAATGCAACAGAATGATCATTACCATTGCTAATTTAATTTAAAACACACAAGCGGAATACATTAATTACGATAATTTGTTTGAAACAATGCGCATATTAATGGCTATAAAAACCGCAAAGGCGGAAAACGAACTATAACAAATGGCATAAATCATTACAATGTGTTTAATTAACAACTAGTACAGTATAGTGTCGTATATAGCCTGAATAGTACAGTATAGTGTCGTATATAACCTGAAAGTATACACTGTGGATTCTCTTGTCTGTGCTTGTACACGCTGCTTCCAACCGATGCCGTTTTCAGTATTTATGAAAAAAAGACACTCCAACAACTACTTGTGTAATTTTAGTACCCAAACTCTGTGTGCTATATAATACACGTCATGTGAATTTCATTATTAAATTAAACAAGACGGTATATTCAAACAGACGGTTGTAACGGCACACAATGGACACCCTCTCTGCCGTAAAAAATAAAAAATCTCACAAATGCCTCTGCATACAATACAATCTTTATGTTTATCCGTGAATTTGTTTAACCTAGTTACGAAATATTACACAATAGTAAATTCGGTATCTAAACTAATAGAAGTAAAGGTAAGAAGAATCCCTTTTATACTAATACTTGGTGTCTATTTTATTTAAAACCACAATGTGTGACAGTGTTCAAATATATTACGTCGATGTTATATAGAGACCGCGAAATACTGCAATATCAGTTCACCTGGCGGGGATATCTTTATTTACACTGTCCCGTTTATTGGGAAGACAATAAGGTAAGAGTGAGGATTGGTGCACCCTAGAACCTGGTTTAAACCCCCAGCAGCCTTTTTTGCCACTGACCGTTCAATGCGGTCGTCCTATCGTAACCCTTGTGTGTGTGTGTGTGTGTGTGTGTGTGATGTCTTATCTTGCCTTTTATTTATCCTTATATACAGTTGTTCTTTGTTTCTTTGTGTGTTTGTGTTTGACTGTCGTCCTTGAATGCTACTTTTCCTGTTCGATTGCTATATCTACTTTAACAAGACTGGCGGCAATCTGGCACTCAAAATATAAAGCAAACTATCATAAAGTATTTCACTTTCATATAAAAAGTGCACGTGTTGTATTGCTTATGAACTAGTTTGGTCCGGAAATCTCGAACATTCTGCTAGTGTGTGATGTATACATCATTGCTTATGAACTAGTTTGGTCCGGAAAACTCGGACATTCTGCTAGTGTGTGGTGTATACATCATACGTAGTATTCATACCGCTCCCGTTTTCACTATGTATGTATATAACTATGTTTCTGCTGTACATATATTGCCTATTAACCCTTAACCCGCTAAGCACGACTATAATAGCCTCTGCCTCCATTGTAAACCCAGATCAGCCCAGTCATTTTCCCCAAAACACCCCTTTGTCACATAAATGGAATGGTCTGAACTCAAAGAAAGAACAGTCCATTATATATATATATGTCGCGAGGATTGTTATATTCACAATGTTTCGTTTAATTGGGATGACCGTAGGTTAAGAGTGAAGTTAGGTGCATACATGGATCCTACAACCTTTGAACTCATAAACATACCTCTCGCCAAAAAGGAAAATAATAAATATGTTTTGGAATGACAATGATTTGTAGTCAGGCGTTTCAAAATATGTTTTTCCTGCAAAGTCCGCAGAACATTTTACGCACAGTTGTGTCAGCTGTATGCATTCGTTATTGTGCGAATGAAACGTTCCGGAATTATGTTTGTCTGACATTAATTGATTTGATTTAATAATAAATTCAACGATATAGTCATCAGACAATTTACGACCAATTTTTTATGAAGTCAGGTGCATTCGATCTATCAAAAGTATAATTATGCATCATTCTTTATGGTCCGCTATTGCGTACAATAGGAATATAATGAGCATGCCTTGATATTAAATGATGTATGACTGGATTTACTGTCATCGTGCCAACTGCATGGTAAAGTTTATATATTGAATTTCAAATGATCAACGATTGATGTGTTTGAATAAAACGCCTTGTGGCACTCCCTGCTGAAAATGTCAAATTATACATTATGACTGTATAGTAAGCGGAATCTTAAAATAAGCTCTATTATCGGACGCCGTCTTGCTTACATTGTATTTGTTTTTTAATTCGTTTTACGTAAATATATATATATATATAAATCTGGTGCTAAAAAAAAAAGAGTATAATAATGGACCTTTGGAAACGGCCGAGCACGACACATACGAAATATTGCAGTCTCGGTTTGATTGAGACTGTTCATGAGCGGTAGTGAAATATGCTAGCTACCGCTCACGCCCTCTAGCCCCGGGTTGTTTAAATAGCAGATGTATTTGAAGTCATTGCAGTGAGCCAGTTATATAGAACGTTCTCGTTAATAAAAGCAAACAGCTAAGTGTATCAGCAAGTATGATGCATGTGAACGTTTTCGCTAAAATCAAATATAAACACTGCCAAACGATTAAAATAATAACATGGAAGTAAAGCTGAAGCAAATATGTCATAAACGCCATTCAAATTAAAGTTTTAACTATTATACTATGCCTTTTCATGCTAACGCTTATTGCATTTTAGAATTGTTTTGGGTGGCTCCGTCTATGGCTTGAAGCATTGTAATATGTATAAGGGTCACACTGATCCTTCGAGATAAACGCGTCAAATGTCAATCGCAGCTATCTCCAGATCAAAGAGCTACACGGTTAGATTTCACCTCGAACAATACACTTAGTGTTTCCTTACGCACAACGTTGTGTAATCTATATGATATAGTGTATGTATTTTCAGCCCAACTGAAATTTGTTCAAAGCTAATTAAGTCCGCAGTAGCGAATGGCTGAAGTTTTAAAATGAAACGTTTTAAAATGAAACTTCAGTCGAACAAAAAGTAAATGTTTGCTGAAATCCTATACATGTTTTGTCATTTTTATACAAACACTGGGCAACACTATTATAAACTGTAATCTATCAAAACATCAGCTGAAACTAGAGAGTGTGTAGGTTATGAGGTTATAATGAATTAGGCACCTAATCTGAAAACGAGTTATAGGAACGTGTCTACACAATTAAAACATTTACTATGTCTTCTTCAAAAACCGTTCGCAATTAATGTTAAAAGCATTCAATGAAAACAAAACCCCTTTAAATAAAACATTGCAAATATTTTTTATGAGTCTTACGTTTTATGGTTAGTCATATTTATCCCGGGGACTTTGCTTGAACATATTTGGTTGTTTACGCTATAACGATCAATTTTGAAAAACAAACTCTCAACATTATCTTATGGTTCTTCAGAAGAATATCTTTAACGATATGGGCTATAATTTATATTTCAGTTAACCAAATTTCACAAAGGTGTAATATATCATCCATGTCAGTTATGGTCCTATGGACTGGTCAAATTTGGCAAAGCGGTTTCTGAGAAATCGTTTAGAGCAATGTGTTTAAAGACGCAAACGACGATGACAGGTGTCTGACGGTCTCAATAGCTTACGTTGAGAATTCGGCCATAATGGGCTTATAACGATGCACATGTACCAAACAATTATATGATCAATGAACCCGTTTCTATAAATGTTATACTAAACTGATTAATACTTCTATTTTCAGATGCGACCACCATACCTGGCCTCAAGTATGGGGGCGGATTTAAAAACTTCATAACTGAAAACGGTTACAAAGGCGGGGCTACAGGAGTGCTGCTTGGTAACCGGCTTGGATATGCCTCTGGCTATGGACGCACCATCACTGGGCACAACGTACTCACGGAAACTGTACTTCCTGCTTCCGGAATCTCGAAGATATTCACAGCACTAACGGTGATTAAACTTATGGAAGAGGGTTTAATTCATCCGACGGATCGTGTTTTTGGAGCAGGAAGTCATCTTGAAAGTCTCACTCCAAAGAATGCAGAAATCACTGATAAACGGATTTTAGAAATTACCGTCGACGACTTGCTTCGCCATGCTGGAGGTTGGGATGCAGAAATTTCTCAGATCGGTGACCCAGTGTTTAATGAGTTTCTGGTAGAAGGAAACCATCACATAGTAAACATCACAAAAGAACTGAAGCTGAATACAACTTTAAACGTCTACGATGTTATTAAGTTCATGGCGACACAACGTCTTGAATTTGAACCAGGAACTGACTCCAGAGTTTCAAATCTTGGCTACATTATATTGGGAAGGGTAATCGAAGAGGCAACGGGAACGCCATATGAAGCGGTAGTAAAGGACAAACTATTGAACTCGTGCGGTATGTGGCATACGCGACTTGGCCCACATGTTCGTGAAGGTCAGCGAGTGTTTAAGGGCAGAACTGCAAGAGAGATCCAAGCAGAGCTACATGAAAAACATGAAGTTATTGGAGAATATTACGCATACGTTCAAACGTATCTAGTTGATGCTTGCTTGGGATGGTTCTCAAACGTATATGACATCATGCGTTTGGCGCAGTGCCTCGACGGAAGTGCCGACTACTACCTTCTCAACAGTACCTCAATAGATTACTTGACAGCACACCCAAGAAAATGGACAGAAAATGGTGAAAACTGGTACGGTGCTGGGTTCCAAGTCCACCAAGGTGGTGCTGTTTGGGTGGGAGATGAACCGCATGCTCCGGATGTTGTGTTGCTCCACAGGAATCTCAAACGACACAACAATGGCGATGTTTACTCTGGAAACGAAAACGAACCGATGGCATGGACATTTATGTTTGAAGGCAAACCAACCATCGACGCCCCGTTGAAGCAACTGTCAAGAGTCATGGTGGAGTCTGAAACCCACTGGCCCGAAACGGATGCTTACGTTGATGATGTAGGTGATAGACTGCTGTCTATAGAAACCACAACTAAACTCATCAAAGTCAAAGTTGAAGAGCATCGTGCAAACGCTTATCTTACAGCTTTGAAACGCGCACAATTCAACGTCATTTGGATAAATGCGTACACGAATGACGACAGTACATTTATAACCGTCATCGCAGAAAAAGACAAGAAAGCAAGTAGAGAATGCATTGCTCTCGCCGGACTAGAACGAAACAAGCTTGTACAAAAGAAATTAGAACTAGAAAAGGTGGGATACAATATGACTTTCTTCCAAAATTACAAGAGTTTCTCCCACGCGGATCAGTATATGTTCATCGCTGTATTCCACAAAGGCGCATTTAAGGGCAACGACAGTCACATTCTTTATGGTATCCAGCACTTCGATCGTCCGTATAAGACCCTGTTAGAGCTATATGAAGAGAAGGGGTACCATCCGTTGGTGCAGTCTCTAGAGTTTAAGCGGGACGACGCTCTTTTATCATTCATTCTGGAAAGTGACAGTTTGAAAGCGAAAGATCAGAAGCCACTCTATTCTTCCGAGGATAACCTAAGTGAAACCAGACTTGAGAAATATGTCACCAAATACGCCCGAGAACAGAAAAGATTAATCTACCTTGATGAATCAAACCACCGCGGACGGCCCAAGTTCTCTGCACTCTTCAAGAAATCGAGAATGACAAAATGGTTGTTCAGTCAAGGGCTGTCCCAAGAGGACTTACTGACATTGGTAACCGAAAAACAAAAGGAGGGTTACCTTCCTTCTATCATTGTCGGCTACAGTACGAAAAACGATGTCTTACAGTTCGTAGCATACATGGAAAAGCCATAGACCTTTTTTTAAAAGAAAATGTGATAAATATGTTGGTGCTTGTTGTTAAATGAAACACTATGTTTCAAAAAACGCGTAAACTCTCGGAGCGGTTTACTGTGCAACAGAACACGAGTCCTATCGACAAATGCTTCCCTAAAATTGGGTATGTCTTTATCATTGATTGTATTAAACGTGAAGATGTAAGTTATCTCTAAAATACATATGACTATTTGCATAATTTGTTGAATGCAATGCAAATAAACAACCTTTTGCAGATGCAAGTTTTGCAAAAGATATACATGTGTGAACTAATCATATTAACAGAGATGTGTTAAAAAGTTGACGACTGGCCTATAATGTGTGGGGTAGTTTAACGGAAGGGACTGATGACGGATACACCTCTTGTATGGGGTAGATAACTTGTCTAACAGATAACATACAACGTTGACTAAAAGTTAAAAGGTGACTGCCATTTTAATATCTTGTAAAACATTGCAACTGCTTTGTACCTTGTAATACTACTTGATTCATCTGTTGTTTTGGTATGCTTCGAAATTTCACCGCGTCATCTTTTCATCAATTGATTGACTAAGAAAGAAACCAACATACTGACGTACAGCAACATTTTACAGAAGAAACAACAGCAGAATTCTGTAGAGCAAAATCATTGTTATCTGTTTGGTATTCATTTCTCCCTTACACAAATCGATATTACGTAATTATAAGCTAAGAAAGAAACCAACACACTGGAATAGAGCTATATTTTATAGGAACAAACATAATTCGGTACAATACATTCATTGTTTTCTTTGGTATTAAATCATCTCTTACCTTTAAATGACTAATTTGTTTCGAAGCATTCATCTCATCTGTGAGATGTTCATTTTCACCAAGACTTGTTTGGTATATTTACTGTATATTTTACATTCATCCCTACATTTTGTTTACGTTTTGTTAAAACCATTAGCTTTTTTTTTTTGCCAAATGTTAATATCATCATTGCAATCATTTTTTATGTTTAGAATTGGCACAGGGTGTATTTCGTCTTTGTGATAACGTCAAACGTTTGCTTCAGTACAAACTAAAGATTAAATATAGATAGAAATAAAACTGCAGTGATCAACGGTTTTATATGCATTATAGATATTTATGGAGATATGTTTGATATCTATGATAAATTTGTAATTAAAGTTAGTTCGTATCGTTTATAGTTACTTTGCCTAGATAAATGTTCATAGTATTATTAATAATTATATTATCAGTTCATGTGATTTAATATCAAGGCACTATACAAAACTATTCAAAACATGGCTTTATAAAAATGATGATATAGATAGACTGATTTTAAAGTAGAACGAACCTGAACTAATTAGTTTCCAAGCATCCAAGTCATCATGATTCAAATTATGATTCGACTGACTTGATAATTGACAAAAAGGTTTTGTTTTAGATGTTTTAGCTGAATATATTGGTGTGCTAAAATGGGTTGAATATATATGTTGTTTCAAGATCATCCCTAATACCTGCGTGGCACTGCGGTAGGTTGTGTTCAAAGGGTACGGAGGTGTTGTTTTGTGCTTCAATTCATATGTGTTTATATAGTTTACCATGATTGATCCTTAATTACTGATTTAAGGCAAAGTTAAAACGTGTGAACCTGCAAAGAATTTGCCGCATGACAAATAGATACCAAGTCCTCGTATTAAATCTACACAATGCGGCAATTGTGTATTGCGAATATATCAATCAACAGTAAACACAGTACTGAACACTGTGTGGACACATTTTTTTAAATATCATTATTTAAATATTACCGGCAAACAAGCAATTTTGTTTTATATAAACTGAAACACACGACAACATTTTCGACACCCTTTGTTTGTGTTCTTTTCTTTTCTTTTATATATACATGTAGGTTATTCTGTGTTATATATATATTCTGTACAGATACGTTTATATCTTACTACTGAGTTCTCTACAAGGAGAATGTTAACGAACGCAAATAATTTCGTTTAGTTAAAAAATGTGATTGTAATTAAGTTTAATAACTGTTATAAATAAATATATTGTAAATAGCAGTAATGTTCATTTTCCTTTGACAAAACCAAATATAACTGAAAAAGTGGTTAGGCCAAACAAAAAAATACCTGTGTTACCGGTGGCCCGACCAACCATTTTTTTAAAGGGAGTACATCAGGTTTTTAATGGGGGTCCGGGTGTCTGACTTAAAATTGACAAATATTAATATTTTCTATTCTACATGGCCAAAACATAATGAATGAGCCTAAAAATTATCCCCTTTTTGCAAAGAAATTCATTCTTTACAGTAATACGTGCTATCATAGGTGACGCACCATGGTTAATTTCAGCATTTTACGTCCGATTCCGTCCTAGCTATATGGTGTTTTAAAAGTTTAGACATTAACAAAATGGTTCTAACATCATATTTTGATTGATATAAGTGTTTCATCATGAAATTGAACAATTTCATAATTAAAGATGTTTCTAGAAAAATCCTGATGTACCCCCTTTAAGGGGCCGACAATAAAACTTTTTATGAAAAAAAAAATAATTATTTTTTATTTTTTTATTTGTTCTGAACAATGATTTATCACAATATATCGAGGTAAACTGACATCACAGAGCAACTTTCAGCTGTATCATCAACTTGTATAGGGTTTTTGGGATAAATACATGTAGAATCTCACAATATCTTGCTAAAAAAACAACAACAAAAAATACCAAAATGCCTACCTGCCGACCGTATTTTTTCAGAGCATACAATAGAAAACATACCTATTTTTTGAATTGAATTGAATGTTGTTTAACGGCTCATCAAAACAGTATAGGTTATTTAGAGCCGCTCCAGAGAGAGGGGAAGGATACATAGGAATCCGGGAACCTGCCCTTCTCTTATTATCGAATAGATTCCTATGGTTCTTTAACGTGCTCGGAGGATAGACCGATACACGGGACCGCCCGGTATACGTCCACATCCGACGGACGAGGCTAAGGTAAAGTGTCTTGCCCAAGAACACACCGACGGAACTCAGTGGCACCACGGAGGATTGAACCCGGGGCCTCCGACCTATTTTTTGTTTGACCTAATTTTTGTTTGGCCTTACTGATTTCTTTAGTTTCTACAAATGGTATGTAATCCCGTATCAAACTATCGATAGCATAAGAGTGGCTTGCAGTGTATAGCACGGCAGGAATATTTAAGAAACTAACCCGTCAAATAACGGCAAAATTGCACCACAAAACCGTTTATCAAAACTCTATCCAGGAGTTCAGGTCATATAATAATGCACATGTGCTGATTAAAAGTATAGGTTTATTTACGGGTTCTTAAAAGACTCGTGATTGAATATGCGTATAATGAATTAGGAGTTGGTAACTCTTAATTCGATGCTCCAGTTTTGGGGTTTGGCCTGGCTGGATATAGCGGTTTATCTTTTGTCTACAGAGTTCGGATTCTCAAAATATGCTTTTGTTTGTTTTACGTCATTTTCAACACATGCAAGGTTATATATACGACGGTCGATTTTCTTGTGGTGGAGGCAGACCACCCATTTTTCCTGGGTAGAACCAGTACTGTACACCTCCCGCCATCCGTAAGAATCGACACTTCCTCACTATCAAACCGAGCTCCCAGTGGGATTCAAACCCGTAGCGGTGAGAAGCGAAGGTTTACAACGCAACTCAAAATATGCAAGTTATACATATACCTCGTCGTCAGTAGGAATTAGAAACGGTGTGCATAATTATGTTGTAAAATTTGGCTGTTGTTCGCGGGATAGATACTTTAAAATGTGAATATCTTAAGTAGTACATCAGCATCGTGTATGCTACTGCTCAAATGTACAATTAGGCTAAACTCTGGCTCAATATCCATAACATGATGAGCAGTAGCTGCATGCAGATCATTGTTTTTTGGTGATTAACGTTATTTTTCAGCATATATTAGGCTATGTATATAGTGGAAGCAGACCACCCACTTATTCCTGGGTAGAACCAGCACTGTATACCTCCCGACATCCGTAAGAATCGACATATTCTCACAAGTTGAGCTCCCAGTGGGATTCGAACCCGAAGCGGTGAGAGGCGTGAAGGTTTACAACACAACGTCTTAACCCCTAGGCCACGAAGGCGCTCTATGTGTATCATTCTGGCAACACAATGAGATACAAAACTGAAACATGTGACGAGTTACTCGCAGGCTGATCTGGGTTTACACTGGACGCAAAGGCTATTATAGTCGTGCTTAGCGGGTTAAGGGTTAACAGTAAATTGTAATTGTAGTTCAATTTCGGTCTTGGGCGCTTTCTATTTTGGAGATTTAGTTATTTTTTAAATAACTTGTTTACTACAGTTTTGGGGGTTGTGTTTGTCCCAAAATAGTAAGTTATTTTGAGAAATGCATTTATTTTCAAATATATTTCATCATTCAGAACAACCCAGACAAAATATTGAATAATGCACCAGCCAAGCTGTCTAGCAAATGTTAAAGTGATATGGCAAGTGTACGCGCATACTGAACTCAGCAATATTCAAAATAATTAACTAGAAATCACATTGATGTATGGTTACATGTACGAGTACTTGATTCAATTATATCTAGCCGTACTGCAAGTATGCTGCAGAACAAAACAGTATAATCGTGTTCAATGTGTTTGTCGTTTTATTATGGAATATAATTGCATTGTAAATATGCATTCACACGCATTGGGTTATCTGGTTCATACTATAAGACGGGTATATGGAAAGTATTTCACCTTACGTATTGCACCCACAGCCGAGCGTATGATATGGCTGCGTATGATATGTCCTAAATGTCATAACATGGTGTACTGTCTCCACTGTCTGGTACGTGTTTAGGTGTAGAGCTTTTTTGATACGGTGTATTATTTTCAAGATGGTTGACAATGTTTACGTCGGAAGGTAGGTGTCCAGTTATTTCACTGGATTTTTCATATCCATCGTTTCTATTAGATATAATCGTACTTGAAGTATCAGGGAAGGTCCGATGTCTTGAATTATTCCCTTCAATTTCACAGATCTCCGATTTTAAAACCATAATCAGCTCTCACAACCAGTGGTTTCCCATTTTTAAAAAATGAATCGAGAGATGACCATTATTTTGGTGTCTGGGAGTCATTTAGAGGCATTCTGACTACTGCATGGTGCATACATATTCGAATCGTTCAGTTTATAGTTGTAAACAACTTTTGACCACATAACTTGCATAATGTAGATTTGTTTGGGCTTGAAAAATGTCAAGATGATACGGTGTGTACCCAATGCTATTTTACCATGGTACGGTGTAGTCCGAGCACATTTTAACAGATATCGGTACGGTGTATCCTCATTTATTTTGATACGGTGTAGAACGAACTTATCTTCAAGTAGTTTTAGTTAACGATTTTGAATACTGTAATAAGCATTGTTTTGCTGTTAAACTGTTTTGCTGTTAAACTGTTTTAAAATATAATCGCCCAGTTAATAAAACAAGAGGTCAATGACCTTGAAGCTCTACTGATAGGTTTTTGATAGCTAGATCAGCATTCCTGTGAAGTTTCATGAAAATCCGTCAAGTAGTTTCAGAGGAGTAGTCGCTACAAGTTTTCATTATATAACTATTCGTAAACAAAGATGGCCGCAGGCGGCCATGTTTAACGTCGAATCAAAATATTTTTTGACAAGGATCAACATCACGTCATACTGATCATTTTAGAAAAAGTCCCATATCAATATCACTTATAGTTTTCAAGAAGTAGTCGCTACAAACTTGTATTTTGAAAATCTATTTTTAGCTGTGGCGGCCATCTTGAATTTCCGACCAACCTGAAATGTTGCTAGGATCATTTAGACATGAAGAGCAACATTCCTGTGAAGTTTTATGGAAATCCGTTGAGTAGTTTCAGAAGAGTAGTCGCTACAAGTTTTTACTAAATAACTCTATGTAAACAAAGATGGCCGCCGGCAGCCATGTTTAACGTCGAATCAAATAAATGTTCGACACGGACCAACATCAATTCATGCTGATCATTTTAGAAAAAGTCCCATATCAATATCACTTAGAGTTTTCAAGAAGTAGTCGCTACAAACTTGTTTTTTAAAAATCTATTTCTAGATCTGGCGGCCATCTTGATTTCACATGAACATGATTTTTTTCTAGGATCAACTAGACTTCATGGGCAACATTTCTGTAAAGTTTCATGAAAATCCATTCAGTAGTTTCAGAGAAGTAGTCGCTACAAGAAAAAGTGTACGGACGGACAGACAGACGGACGACGGACGCCGCACCACGGCATAAGCTCTGCTGATCTCTCTGACCAGTAGAGCTAAAAACAGAAACGTGTGAATTTGTAACTTCAGTTGTTGTGGTTGTTTTGGAATGTTATAAATATACATATAAACACTATAAGTTGAGGCTAAAAATGGCGTTAACCGTATACAAACATACATTTTAGTTTTTTATTTGTTTTTCTTCTGCAGTCTGTAAAGTCTCGTAATGGAACCCTCGGAGCAGATTAAGTACAACAGTTCTAAATGAAACAACTGAGCCCTTTTTACATGTTTCGGACAACTGCGTGCCAGTGTGTTTTGGTCCAGTCATGAACCGAAGCCATTTACCGTGCTAACCGTTACACTATATTTCATCGAAAAGAATAGAATTTAATTACGTCCATAAACGGTAAAACCGCGGTGTTTTTAAAAGGGAAAGCTCCATCTTTAATCATTGTGTTTATTTGAAGCCGGGTTTCCAGATACCCAATTTTAAGTTCATCTATAACATTCGGTAGCATTTCTTCAAACTCGTTTGAAGAGTTATTATTATTGTTTTCAGAATGTGGTATTGGCTTATACTCTGAGTGTTGTAACAGAGTTGAATTTTTCAAACGTTTAGCAAAAGGACTATTCAGGTTTTCCCCTCGGCACCAATTCCAATTGTTAAATTATGTACGGAATCTTCCAAATTGTCGACTGCATTTTCACATAGACTGTCATCAAACATGTCACATATTAGTGCATACTCGTTGTATTCGTTATAATCATCAGTGTCGTTATCATTATCAGCGTAATGTAATTGTTCTTTTATTTCTAATGTCCAGTCACTCTCGTCCACACTTCAGATTTTGACCATAAGCTATTGTCGCTTCTGAAATTATTCCAAAGTTTTTAGTCATCAAACCATATTTTTCAGTTATTTCATTCAGAATTAGTATACGTATCTGGAGGCTATCTCGAACCTTTGAAACGTGATCGAGGCATTCCTGAAGGTCCGCAGACGCATTTGCTTTACCGGTTCCATTTTTAGACTTTACAGATTGAACAAAAATAAAATGAAAAATGAAAAATAACAAACTAAAGGTTATGTTTATAACTGGGTTTACGCACTGTTAAACTAATAGTGCCTGAATGTATATAAGGCGACTGTTTCATGGTAACATTCCGAAACAACCACAACAACTGAAGTTACAGGTTCACACGTTTCTGTTTTTCATCAACTGGGCGATCGTGATTATATTTTGAAAGAGTTTAACAGCAAAACAATGCTTATTATAGCATTCAAAATCGTTAACTATAACTACTTGAAGATAAGCTCATTCTACACCGTATCAAAAATTTGAGGATATACCGTACCGATATCTGTTAAAATGTGTTCGGACTACACCGTAAATAGCATTGGGTACACACCGTATCATCGTGACATTTTTCAAACCCGAAAAACATCTACGTTATGCAAGTTATGTGGTCAAAGGATGTTTACATACACTCTAAACTGAAGGATTCGAATACAGGAGTCAAAATGCCTCTAAATGACTCCCAGACACCAAAATAGTGGTCATCTCTCGATTTGTTTTTTAAAAATGTGAAACCACTGGTTGTGAGAGCTGATTATGGTTTTAAAACCGGAGATCTATGAGAATGACGGGACTAATTCAAGACATTTGACCTTCCCTGATATTTCAAGTACGATTATATCTAATAGAAACGATGGATATGAAAAATTCAGGTGAAATAACTGGACACCTACCTTCCGACGTAAACATTGTCCGCCATCTTGAAAATAATACACCGTATCATAAAAGCTCTACACCGAAACACTTACCAGACAGTGGTCTCATTAAAGAAACAAGATACTTTTGAACAATTCAAAGAACGACTCCCTTTATACTACAATACGTGAGAAGCATTGGGTAATATTGGACAGTTCCAATATTCTCCAGTATTTAATTCTGCCTAGTTTTCTGGAGGATATAGCATGGCGGGGACTTATTTACACTGTATCGTCACTAGGGCTGGGGTGAGGTTTGGTGCACCCCAGAACCTGGTTTAAACCGCCAGAGTTTTTTTTGACCACTGACGGTTCCAATACGGTAACCCTACTGCCAACCCTTTTATGTTTGTGATGTCGTATACCTTGTCTGTTATTTATCCTTGCACATGTTGTTTGTTTGCGTGCGTGTTTTTGGTTGACTATTACTTTAAAAATATTTATTTTATATCGACTGCGAAACAAGTTCTGGGTAGAACTATGGATTGATTAGCTTGTTCAATGATAAATAACATGGCTACGGCGAGGATCGAACACACGACTACCTCTCGATCTAGAGTCCCACGCTCTACCACTGGACCACGCGCTGGTTCATTGTGTCCTTGAACGCTACATTTCCTGTTCGACAGTTATATCTACTTTTCTTGTGTTGAAACAAAAATCGGGTAGGGCTAGTTTTTCTCACTATCACTTTGCCACCAGTGAAAGCAGCTCGCTGAAACATTTCCCATAGCAGTAAAGTCACACATACACAGAAAGTTTCAGCTTACTGGGTTCACGTACGGTAGATCTACGGCCGTTACCGCGATCAATTTGAATGACTCAAGACTTGAATTAAATGGAACCCTTATCAAAAACGATAACCTTTTAGTATGAGACGTCACTCGACCGGGTATCTGTAATCAGGAACTCGAGGTTCCTGTTGTAGTACAGGGCATAAAATGAAAACGACAGCAAAAAGCAATTTGAAAATACTTTATCTCCAAGCTTAACGTCTTAAATATAAACATTGCACAATCGCATTCCAATCTTTGTGATTTCACACCGGGTTTAATGTGGTGCATCCTTTAGTTGTGGATTAGTTACGCAGGTGTTTCAAAAGATAAAGCATGTTTCAAAAACTTGTTTGCAATTTTAACGATATCGATTTCAAATTAGACGGTCTTACAGGATAATTTAAGTAAGACAGGTGGATAAATGTATTAACGTGTGTCTCTGTAACTTACAGTTTAATATGTTCTCTTTCTTGTGTTGAATATAATATGTCTGTATACTGACATAAACGTCCACAAAAAATCGCCCGAGTCTCTAAGTATTACAACGTAGTGAGCAGGTGGTAAAGTTCCACGTATTTTTTACCACTACGAAATAGGATGACGCAAAAAGTAAACATGAGGCCCAAGATGCCATGTGGACGCTCTTTTGGCTAACATCGCTCGTACAACATTTTAAATCAGGTATATATTCTGTCAATGTCTAATCGCCTCCGTGGCCGGGATAGTAAAGACGCTGCGCCTAAAATGTTATCGCCTCTCACCGCAGCTAGTTAGAATCCCATTGCCATGGGAGCTCGACAAGTCGAGTGAGAGTCTTACGGATGGTGTGAGGCATACAGTACTGGTTCTACCCATGAAAAATAGGGTGATCGGTCTCTACCACAAACAAATCGACCGTCATATGGCCTAACATGTGCTAAAAATTACGTAAAATACCATTAAAAACCCTTGTCAGGGTTATGCGAACGGAAAGAGTATCTGTAGATAAGATTAAACCGGGCGGTCCCGTGTATCGGTCTATCCTCCGAGCACGTTAAAGACCCATAGGAATCTATTCGATAATAAGAGTAGGGCACGGTTCCCAAATTCCTATGTATCCTTCCCCTCTCTCTGGGGCGGCACTAAATACCCTATACTGTGTTGATGAGCCGTTAAACAACATTCAATTGTTTCTCAGTTTCCCTCGATGTAGAAACTGATTTCCATTTCCCCCAAAAGCACGCCCAGCAGAACTGGACAGACATAAAATGGGAGGGGATTGGGGTCATTGACCAAGTCTGAGTTTCGCGAATTTGTTCAGGGAGGATTTTTAAGGACCTAAATTCAAACGGGGTTGAACAACATGAGGATTATTGGGAAGAGCTCGACATTCATTTGGAATGCGGGGGTGGGGCTTTTGGCTCTTAGCTATAGGGATATTATTATCTATATATAAAAGGATATATGATGCTTATACGAATGTCTCAGCTGCTTAATGGATACCGCATCTGCTTGTAATATAAAGATGTTCTGACGATTCGTTTGCATGTATATGAATATCTCAGCCGTGTATTCTGATATCTCTGTTGTTTTTTGTTGTTGTTTTTTTATATAATAGTATACATATGATATAACAATCATTTATAAAAACATGTTGCCGAATGATCTCAAAGTGCTTACGTGTGATTAATTTCAGGAGAAAAATGAGCATTAAATAAACAGGAAAAAAATATTCTGAAGGTAATCATCATCATCGTCATCATCACTATCGTCATCATCATCAACAACAAACAACAATCGGATCTAGAGTGTTAACGAAGCATATCTAGCATTTTGCAATACACCAAGGGCCATAACTCTGCAGTCACTAATCAGATCTAGCCGGTTTTCAAAACTATCCGAGATTTAACTGATAGCTACGATTTTGCACTGATGAAAGTGCTAAATGTATTACTAATCCAACCTTGCTACGTCCACTCAAGTTGAGGTGTTATTGATATCAACAATCTGGTCAAGTTTATTAAAGATCAGATGAAAGATGAAGGTGCTCTAGTGTTCACAAAAAAATAATATAGAATGTTCCATTAATACAAGGTTCATAACAGTATCATCGTGTTGGGCATACGCAAGGGCATCCGACATATGGATCCCCTAACAAAGAAATAATCATTGATGGGTGTTACTAATCTGACTTATCTGTGTTTTAACTGATCTGAGCGTCCATAGCTATCAGCAATATGGCCATGTGTGGTAAAGATCGGATGAAAATTGAGGGAGTGTGGCACCCTCATCTTGCATCCGATCTTTAAATTACCACACCCTGCTAGAGCGTTAACGAGCGAAGGAAAATGTGAACGAAGTACGAACTGCCATCACATAAAAACGATGTTATGGACATACAATATACTACTTTGACAACACTTCGACGACTTACATTCAACCACGGAGTATAGAACGTTGGTCGTGATTAAACAAAATGCTTTATAGCTTCATCATGCAATAGGAAACGGTTTTATATTCTGTACCAATCACTGATTGCGTAATTGTCTTCCGGGACCTTCCAAAGAAAGCATGTATCAGTGTTCCCATTGAAAACAAAAAATCACGCACAGTAAACTGACCTCGTACGTGCATGCACGCACAGGGAAAAAAAAGAATAAAAAAAAAAAAAAAAAAAAAAAAAAAAAAAAAAAAGTTGTCAACTTGAATATTACACTGTGCTGTGTATTGTAATGCCTTCAGTAGCAAATAAAGTATGTTAAAAGGTTTAAAAATCTTAAAAATTCATAGTGTACCCCCTAAATTTGTAGTGTACCCCCAAAATTTAACAGTAGGGGGTACATGTACCCCCAAATGAAAAAGTCAGTGGGAACACTGATGTATACGACGTTTGTTCGGTAAATATGAACGTTATGTTTGCACGGAAGGAGTCATAGTTCTTTGGTAGGTCACCGTGTGGTTACCGGGACAGAATGGGGCTACTGATTATTCAGGCAGGTAGGATTCACCCGATTTCATATTCATTTTGTCAACTGCGTCATGTTCATTTATGAGCATCATCCCTGTATTGCAGCTGCTACTTGGTGACAAAAAACAATGACTTGGCTACAGCAAGAAATGGTTTGATTGAATTGATTGAATTGGATTTTATAGTCGCACCAACAGCTAAGGTCATATGGCGACTTTCCAGCTTCCATTGATGGAGGAAGACCCCAGGTGCCCCTCCGGGCAATTATCGTGCACGGGCGGGTAGAACCACCGACGTTCCGCAAGCCAGCTGGATAGCTTCCTCACAGCAAGAAATGGAGTATTTTACAATATAATTTGCAGTTCTGCAGGTGAGAAGGTTTTATGCCCATTCTACATATGTTTATCTCGATGTAGATGGAGTGTGGACCTGGAATGTTCATTCCTGTTGCTGCTCCATAAAACCCAATTCAGCTCTGTAGCAGGACCATGGAAGCTGAAATTCGCAACGCTGTTATTTTGCTGGTTGGTTGGGGGACTTACGTACTGCTGCTTGGGTTGGGGGACTTACCTACTGCTGGTTGGGCTGAAGGACTTACGTACTGCTGATTGGATTGGGGGACTTACGTACTGTTCTTGACGTAGGTGCAGATAACACATTATGTCCGGATTGATTATAATTGTAAGCGGAGAAGAGACGGGGTCTTATTGGAAACTTCCTATCTGAACCAATGAAGAAGCCAACCTATCACATGCACCGTAACTTTTCCTTCAAACTCCTCTCTCAAAGATCATTAATTTTGATGAAAATACATTCAAAAGATACATAATGAATATCAAAATGGGATTATACTAATTTTTTTTTCAAAATTATTATTCAAAAAAAGAAAGACATTGTATAAAACGCTGTTTAAGCATATCATCATGTTTGGCTTTTCCTTTAAAGACGAAGCAAATGACGTAGTGAAACTTTCCTTCAAACTCCTTTTTTTCTGGTTAAAATGTTAAGGAAAATACCATCATTAGAAAGAGATATAAATTTGTGATGGGTTTTGACATAAATGAAAAACTATTCATGATATATTTAAAGTCCCTATCCCGCCATCAACAGGCAAAGTTTACAACAGATGACATCATGTATACCGTTTCTAAACCTACTGATGACAAGTTATATATATAAGTTACATATTTTGAACATCCGGAATTTATAGAAACAATATAAACAGCAGTAACCAGTCAAATCAAAACCCGAAACGGGAGTTACCAACTCTAATTCATTTTGTTGCCTATTCAATCTCGGGTATTTGCAATACCCGTGAATAAATAAATACGTTTTAATCGGCACAAATATACATTATTTTATGACCTGAAAACCTGGATAGGATTTGGATAAATGATTTTGTAGTGTAGTTTTACCGTTATTTGGCGGGTCAGTGCCTTTAAAGACGGGCCATAGTTTGTGAAATATCCGCACTGTGTCACCTCAAATGTAGGTACATTTCGCAGTTTCTTATCTTTTTGTTATTAAGTGATTATAACTGAAGCTGAAGATGGAAGCATTCATAATACCGTACAATACGAGATTGTTTTTGAATTCACTCAGACCATATCCTAATTACATTTTATTATAAATACGCAAATGTTTCTATTTCAACTGTTCATCACTGACACTTAGCAATATGCACCAGATACTCACCTTAAATATTCCAATGAATTGGCAGGCAGCCGCGATTTATGCGTTGAAGCTGTGGAACTTTAATTACTTTTACGTCAGAACTTGAAAGTAATTTCTTTTTGTATACGGTCTACTGCTACAGCGAACAGTTGATTTGCGTATTATATCTGAAACAAATGTGTACACACTTCAATGGTTGATACAATAATAATTATGTGTATTCATTCTAACAGTTTATATATGATCATATATTTAGATAGACCACCCACTACTAGATTCTGAAGCTATCAAACTGACTGATAAAAACAAATACTACTGTACATAAAGGTGATTGTGTGCGTTTTTTTCTCATTCTTTTCTTTTTTTCCTTTTTTTTGTATCAAGACAGTTTCTCGGTTTTAATGCGGGCATGTTTTATTGTTCTAGTGAGACAGGTTGTAATCTGTGGGAGACTGGTTTGAGTGGGTGGGGCAGTCACATGTTGTTATTCTTGTTTGTTTGTATGGTGTTTTACGTCATTTTCAACAAATATATATATGACGGTCGATTTTTTGTGGTGGAGGCAGACCACCCACTTTTCCTGGGTAAAACCAGTACTGTTCACCTCCCGCCATCCGTAAGAATCGACACTTCCTCACTTACAATGAGCTCCCAGTGGGATTCGAACCCGCAGCAGTGAGAGGCGAAGGTTTACAACGTACGTCGTTAACTGTTATTCTTGTATTCATGATTTGATATTTGTGATAGGTTATTTGGGATGGGGTGAGTGTGGGACATGTGGTTATTTGTAGGGGACGGGTTGCGTCAAGACAAGTTGTTATTTGAGGAGGCAGGGGCAGGTTCTATGCGAGATATAGGGGACGGGATGTTATTCGTAGGTACGGGTTATTTGCAGGCGATTGTTTTTTAATTGTGGGAGACTGTTGTGGTGAACAGGTTTGGGCGGGTAGGCTTTTTATACAATACTGTGTTTTTTTGTGCAGGGGTTACACACACTGTCTACATGTAACTAGGGAATAAAAAAAAAAACATGTTATCAGAACACTCGCATATAGATCGAGTCACTCTGCTTTCAAATGACTAGTAATAATTTAAGAAAATTGAAATTTATACACAGCTCAAAATCAGATATATATAAAGCACATATCAGCAAAAACATCATATCAGCAAAAACATCTAAACGATATTTGTAAGCTTTAAAAACCCATTAAAATCTACATTTTAAAGTGGTAACCTGCTTTCAACCATGCAGCCAGTTGTCAATGGTGTTATTGACAGGATCAGGGCTTTGATATCAGTATTTAAATTCATGTTTGGCTTTATTGTACAGGCAATGTGCGGTTAATGTAATATTTATTAGCCAGGATATAATTATCGTGTGCATCCGAAAGATCAAATTATATTTATTAGAAAAACGAAGATAGGCATAGATTTTTAAGATTGAATGAATTCAAGTAATTTGATATTTGTGTATAATTCATTCTTTATAGGTACTTAATTCCCACAAAGGTACAAGGCCTGTCGACTGCGGGGCGCCATTTTACTAGTTAAACATTTTTTTATACAAGTATTAAGAATTTGAGTTTATTATATAACAAAAAAACAACTGATATTTTAAAAAAAAAACAGAAATTTACTCTTGATTTGTATCAAGAAGACTAGAAATGTGTCGATGGAGACGGATGCCCGCACTGAAAAAATCAGCGAAAAAAGTAAAATTTGACATAAAAAAGGGCCGCAACTTAGGTAATACATGATCGATTTTGGCACTGAATCGAAAAGCACATAGGTAAGCATAACAGTTCTATACAATCGGTTGAAAACTGTGGGAGAAGATAGACACACAAGATATGTTAACGTAAAATTTGACGAAAGACGGGTCGTAAACTTTTCGGGATTATTGAAAACGGTTAAATAAATAGTAAAGCAACGCTTTGTCAATAAAAAAACAGAGAGACAGGAAACTGTTTTAGTTAATATGTCGATCGGAAAGACCTTATAATGATCAGAAAACATCTTAATTTAAAAAAATAAATAACACGAAATATCACTGTAAGTGATAAATGCCCCCGAAGTGTCCTTTGACCTCTAAGTATGACCTTAACCTTGGAGCCATGGACCTGGATTTTGTGCACAACACGTCGTTGTGCCAAGTTATTTGAAAATCCGTCCAGGCATGCAAAAGTTATTGACCGGACACGATTTGACATTTGACCTCTAAGTGTGACCTTGACCTTGGGGCCACATACCTGGATTTTGTGCGCGACACATCATCTTGTTGTGGTGAGCAATTGCGCCCAGTTATTTGAAAATCCGTCCATGAATGCCAGAGTTATTGACCAGACACAATTTGACTTTTGACCTCCAAAGTGTGACCTTGACCTTGAAGACCTGGGTTTCGCGCGCGACACATCGTCTTGTTATGGTGATCACTTGTGCCAAGTTATTTAAAAATCCCTGCAGGGGTTGTGACGTTACGGTCCGGACACGAAATTGCGTACCTGTTTTTGACCTATGAACTGCAAGTTTGACCTTGACCTTTTACGGACATGGGTTTTGCGCGGCGCGCGACACATCGTTTTGTTATGGTGATCATTTGGGCCAAGTAATTTAAAAATCCCTGCAGGGGTTGTGTCGTTACGGTCAGGACAAGAAATGGCGTACCTGTTTTTGACCTATGAACTTCAAGTGTGACCTTGACCTTTGATGTACGGACCTGGGTTTTGCGCGCGACATATCATCTTGTTATGGTGATCACTTGTGCCAAGTTATTTAAATATCTCTGCAGGGGTTGTGACGTTACGGTCCGGACACGAATTTGCCTACCTGTTTTTGACCTATGAACTGCAAGTGTGACCTTGACCTTTGAGGTACGGACATGGGTTTTGCGCGCGACACATCGTCTTGTTATGGTGATCACTTGTGCAAAGTAATTTAAATATCCCTGCAGGGGTTGTGACTTTACGGTCCGGACACGAAATTGCGTACCTGTTTCTGACCTATGAACTTCAAGTGTGACCTTGACCTTTGAGGTACAGACCTGGGTTTGCGCGCGAAACCTCGTCTTGTTAAACGTATGGTGATCACTTGTGCCAAGTTATTTAAAAATCCCTGCAGGGGTTGTGAGATTACGGTCCGGACACGAAATTGCGTACCTGTTTTTGACCTATGAACTTCAATTGTGACCTTGACCTTTGAGGTACGGACCTGGGTTTTGCGCGCGACACATCGTCTTGTTATGGTGATCACTTGTGCCAAGTTAATCAAAAATCCAAGCATGGGTTTTGAAGGTACAGTCCGGACACGAACTGCGGAATGACGGACAGAAAGAATCCGGACAGACGGACGGTGCGATTACTATATGACCCCGAATTTTTTTGTGGGGGGCATAGAATTAAAAATATGTATAAGAAGATTGAGCTCTAAGAAAGATAACTGTGTAAAACCCCAATAATAGTTCAGTTTGACTTATTGATCAGAACGTAATTCCAATCTGTCACTGTGTGATTTAGACTCATAAAGATTTAATTTTAGAGCACCAATGCGCATTTTCTTATATCTAACTAGAACTGCTACATATATAAACCCCGTTCAGACCACGGAAGTGTACCTGTTAAGTGTCATCGGTGTAGCTACGAATCTTGGAGAGTAATAGAGTGGACAATGATGAGGCCGTTCCCTAAAAATATGACCCAATGTTCCCCAGAAAATTTGCTTTGTTCCCAAAAAACATTTTCCAATGTTCCCTTGTTCCTCAAAAATGTTACCGATAAAGACAATGTTCCCTTGTTCACCAAAAATAAATGGTCATATTTCCTTGTTTCCCGAAACCCTTGGGATACCCTCAGTGATTATCATGATCACTGACATTGACCTTGAACTTTTAAGCTAATGTACTAAAGGCATCTCCTGTCTACGACTGTGGCTATAAGTATTGAAGAGCTATCGACCGGACATGAAAGACATTATCAATTCAGTGACCTTGACCTGAACCTATTGATCAACAATGTAAATGGGTTATTCTCTTCCATGTACAGTTGAGTGTGGCTGTTACAGGGCAGACAACATGTTTTCATTATTCTGTCATGGTGACCTTGACAGTAAACCGATTGACCCTAAAATGTATATGGGTTATCCACTCACAGTGGAAAGTCTACGAGGGTGCTTCAAAAAGTTCTGTCACTAGGTATATATTCTTTGAACTGGATATTACACTGAAATAAAGTAGTGTATTTATAGTACTACTAGGCTCGCTCTCTAAAATTCCACAACAAAAATGAAAAAATTCCGATTATTTATCCCCCTGAATTACCTCCCCCTACAACACCTTTTGGATACTGGCATCTCTGAAAATTTCCTTGTTACAAAACGTTGTAAAAATTATTTGAATAATTCTATGCTTTTAAATTACCTTGTTCGCCATCTGTTGTTATTCGCCCATAATCCATGACAATGATTGTCGAGAATTCGGAAAGGTCTTGCTGCAAACCAGATATGAGTGAATGCATATCCCTTAATTTTAGCAGAAATAACACTGATTTTCTTCATTTTGTTTACGGAAATGTTATAATATCTTTTAAATGTCGTAATTATTCTCATAGTATTAATATGTTTTCATATTTCTTTCACAAATACTAGTCCTTCAGTGTTTAGTTTATATTCAACACATTATTGTAGACTTTTGTACAATCTTAAGTGAAAATATTGATCATCCAAAAACGCTATTTCAGAAGACTGTCCTTCCATTTAATGTCCATTTATCACTAAATTAATTTTACACGTTAGCTTAAAATGATAATTTCTAAGAAAATGCCTTTTCATCTACCATGCTTAAATTCTGAATCTTGTAATGCACAGATATAACTGGTAATGTATGAGAAATTTCAAAGGTCTTCGACAAGTACTTAAAGGGAAACAGGCATTTAAAAAAGTAACAATTAACATACCTGAACAAACTCAGGACGAAAATGCCTCAGTATGTATAAGTGATGTGTATTAAATGTTCCATAACTTTCGTCACACAAAAGATACAGCATTCATTTACCATCAATGGAATGGTATTGAAACTCTCTTTCATTTGGTACCACACATCAACATTCACAATGAGCACATAATTGTTAAAACGCGTTAGTGACAGAACTTATTGAATGACTCTCGTATATGTGAAGTTGTATACATGCAGCTACACATCTTGAACAGTTATCTTTTTTCATTATCAGGTCGCTGTGACCTTGAACCTGTGGTCCAAATATGTATAGGGGTCATCCTCTCAGAAAGGCCAATATAGTACCTTACAGTTTCACGAGTGTGGTTATACATCTTGAATAGTTATAAAGCACAATACTCCTAG
>JAWPHD010013577.1:0-67215 GCA_037043455.1 Cyrtodaria siliqua | reverse complement strand
ACCTAGCTTCCGAGACATTGAGAGAGGTCAATATAGTGACCCTGGTAGAGATTGTATAACTCCCTGTATGTAGGTACTGACAAATACAATAGGTCTAAAATAGATTCCCGAGTGTCCAATTCAACGCACTATAGAACGTACGCACATGCATATAGTTCACCACCTATAGTGCCATGAAGTATTCCGCCAAATAACGGCAAAATTACACTACAAAACCGTTTATCAAACTCTATCCAGTTTTTCAGGACAAATAATTATGTGTATGTGATTATTATTTCATGGGTTCTTAAAATACCCGTGGTTGAATATGCGTAAAATGGATACTCAATTCAACGCTTCAACTATGGGGTTTTGGCCTGGCTGAGTTAAACCGTTTATAGAGTTTGGATTCTCAACATATGTAAGTTATTTATACACATCGTCGTCAGTAGGATTAGAAACTGTTGTACCTAGTTTGTAAAAGTTTGCTGTTGTTGGCAGGATAGCTACATTAACTTATCATCGTCCGATACCCACGGGTGGTATTACGATATACTCCATATGGATAACGT
Source organism: Cyrtodaria siliqua (assembly GCA_037043455.1). Classification (NCBI taxonomy): domain Eukaryota; kingdom Metazoa; phylum Mollusca; class Bivalvia; order Adapedonta; family Hiatellidae; genus Cyrtodaria; species Cyrtodaria siliqua. Next base: position 66,664 of record JAWPHD010013577.1, on the reverse strand, counting down.
GATGTCACCCATGGGTATCCGACGAAATGCAAGTTAGTAATGATCTTAAACCAGCAATTCAGATTATTACAAAAGGTATACTTACCGAGAATTAGGTTGTCGGGTTGGATTTTCAGAGACATTTTAATTGTTAAATAAGTCCTTTTCAAAAAGTGAAACTCTTACTCTGTTATTTATTTATTTTAATTTAAATAAAAACGAACATCGATATGCATATATGCATATACAATCTTAACGTGATGTGTCTAGTTAGTCAACACAGTTTTAAATATCTGTAATCTCTATTCATATATAATGTATGTACATTCTCCGTTCTGTCATCGATCGTTGCAATGCTATTTCAGAACACGTTTATTGGCATATCGATTTCGTCTCGCACCAATGAATGATAAATAAATTAAGACTATGTACAAACATGTACAGATATGACGTGGGTTAATTCCCTTTGTATTATAGCTTGGGGCAATTTCCATTGTGTTCAGCCATACATAAATTCCATAAGCTGGTATTACGCGTCCTAAAATCAGAAACCTGTACCATTTGGACACTAGCATAATTACTTCTTATTCCGCGCCACGAATGTTGAGCAAACACATAGAGCGTTTTTCTTGTCCGTCCGTCCGTCCGTCCGTGAAGTGATTTGTTGAGTCCATTTCTCAGACTCCAGAAGCTGTAGGAGTTTCACACTTGACACATGTTTACACATCAGCATGACCATAGCTAGGTAAGTATGATTGAAAGTAACATACTTTTTGCATTCCGTTAATTCTGGACTTTGTGTTTTTTTCACCCATTGGGAAGAGGCCCAGGCCTGTCCATTTTGAGAAAACATAATGCGCTTTTTTCTCATTTTGGGAAAAATATAAGATTTCGTAAATTTAGTAAATATGACAATACTATGCTTTATTTACGTTTTCATCCATTATTTATAATTACTAACTTCTCTGAGTCCTTAACATCTTTAAACCTGCATACACACGTCTATTTGACAGCAGTATGTTCCTACCTACCAACAGGAGGTCAATATAAATGACCTTGACCTATTTTTCACACTTTCCAATTAACTTTACATTTTCACATTAAAGTTTTACATTCAATCCTTTTATTTTGGTTAAGTCCATTGCTCAAACACCAGAAGACGTACCGTTTTAAGATCTCCCACTTGTTTACAACTACATGGCAGCGGTTCGTTCCAATCAAAAGTGGGTCAGTATAAATTACCTTGACCTTTATTATGAACTTCCATAATAGGTCAGTATAAATGACTTTCACCTACATTTCACACTTCATTCAGTTATATTAAAGTTTTAAATTCAAGTTTTTCATTAAGTAAATTACTTAAATATCAATATCCATGTAACTGTCAAACTTCATACGTACGTACATCTATATGACACCAGTATGTTTGTGTCAAACGTAGGTCAGTAAGAATGAAATTGACCTACTTTATGGCACTTGTGTCGATTTACATTAAACAATTACATTAACGTGTTTATTAAGGCCAATATCTAGAAACCAAAGGTAATACAACTTTTAAACATGGTAACACGTGCATCTACATGCCGGCAGTTAAAGGGACTGGTGCACTATTTCCAAACAATATTTATTTTAAAGGGCTCTGAAAAACTAAAAAAATATCAAAATTCCATAAAAAAATAAGGAGATAAGACTTATTGAAAGTTTGCAAAGAAACATAAATGGAGGTGGCCATCTTGGAACGATGAGGTCATCGCGCCTTCTTACCATATATGGCTGGCATATTGACAAAATGTCTTTTAATGCAAATAAAATCACTGCAAATGAAAAATAATCATACAATGTATACATGTTACTTATGTATATTTATATTTAATCAATTTGCAGTGATTTTCTTTGCTTTAAAGGCCAGGGTGGAGTATAATATAATGGCCCCAGAGTAACTTTTCTGATCATTTTATGCATTACGCTGCTCAGAGAGGTTTAATCACACATTTCTAAATAATAAAGCATTTTTAAACCATAAAATTTGCAATGTAAATACATTAAACATTACTCTATAAAGATATATCTATATAATTATATAATGTATTTATTTTCCATACTTTCTAGAACAAAACGTTTATTCCTAACTGTAAAATTTTGAATTTGATGCATCTATTAATAGCCGTACCTGTAAAAATAAGATCAGTGATTGGTCAGAGTGCTAAAACCTTTATCTCGAAGTAGACGAAATACTAACTGGCTAAGGGGTATACATAATGACAGTGGGCTCTACCGAACACTGGGGTTTAAAATATGTTTTGTCAATATGCCATATATTGTAAAAAGGCGCGATGACGTTATCGTTCCAAGATGGCCGCCTACATTTATGTTCTTTGCAAAGTTTAATAGGTCATATCTTCTTTATTTGTCATGGCATTTTGATAATTCGTTCAGCAATTTTTCAAGATTTTTAGAGCCCTTTTACAATTCTGTATTCTATACAGTGATTTTGTTTTAGCTTTACTAAAAACGAACTAAATAACAAAAAAAATACGTTCGTTTGACCGTATGTTAAACTGCAACAGTGACGTGACTCGGCAAATTAAAAAAAAAAAATGTATATATATATACATTTTGTTGCTGAATTGTTTATTTTGGCAAAAGTTTTTTAGTTGGCTGGCTAATTTAAAGACACGTTAAGAGCTAATTCTTTCTTCTATAAAGTGATGTCTGTTTTAGCTTTACTAAAATCGAACTAAATAACAAAATATCCGTTAGTTTATCCGTAATAATTCGAAACTGCGACAGTGACGTGACACGGCAAATTGTTAATATATTTATATTCAGATCGTTGCCAATTTGTTTCCTTTGGGGAAACGTATTTAAGTTAACTGAGAGATTATTCTTTATTCTATAAAGTGACTTCTGTTTTAACTTTGATAAACGAAATAAATAAGATGAACGCGTATGTGAAACTGCGACAATTATCATGTGACTCGGCAAATTGTACATATACACGCATAATGATACATGTAAGTATATAAGTTAGCTGGCTCATTAGGTAACTCGACAGGCACAAAGCTAGTCAGTACACGTATCCCGCATGAACCCTAGGCCCCTTAAAATAACATACGAAACAATGTCATGCAACAAGCATGACAGTTTGCGTGCCCCTCACCAAACCTCGATCCTCTACCAAGGCCATCCCCAATATAATAAGTACAGCAGTTGCAGACCCAAGGGCAAACACCCACACGCTCACCAAAAGTAAATAAAAAACAGCTAAAAAACAACCAACAACAATCACTCTTAAAGGGACACTGTCCGTAAGTAAGCAGATATTGAGCATAACCAAATAACTGTCTGACTTTTATTCAGTGAAAGGTATACATGAAAACATGGGTATACGGACAAATGCCCCCACGGACAAATGCCCCCCTGCTCATTTTTGTATAGGTGGACAAATGCCCCCTCATGTTTTTGTATAGGTGGACAAATGCCCCCCTGAACTTTTTACAAGGTGGACATAAGCCCCACTGATAATTTTGCAAATTAAATTCATACAAAAGAATAATCACATAATTCACAGGTAATTCCCAGTTTGTAAGTATTCAGAGCTATAAAAAAAACAAAGTGTGACCAACACAAACAGATTAATTACTTACAAACTGGGAATATGTATCAGGGGGGCTTATGTCCACCTTGTAAAAAGTTCAGGGGGGCATTTGTCCACCTATACAAAAACATGAGGTGGCATTTGTCCACCTATACAAAAATGAGCAGGGGGGCATTTGTCCGGGGGGTGGGGGGGGGGCATTTGTCCTAGATTCGAAAACATGAGGATGGACACTAAGAAGTATGTAGGAATACATTCGTGAGTTTGAAAAAAAAAAGTTTTAATTATTATATGTAAAATATTTACCTTTTCTGCGATCACGTGACTTCCATTAGTGCATTAGGTTTTGACCATAGTATGTATTGCGAAATACGTATAGCCAGCTTAGCTCGGACGGGAGCGTTGTCGACCACTTTACACTCACCAACACTATTATTACAGTGAGTGTAATTTTAGTTTGGGCTGCGAGTTCAAACGCACAAAGCGGATTCTTTTTTTTTGTACCGCGATTGAATTCCGTTAAACAATCTTGCTTTTAATTAGTAAATATTCAATAATGTTTAGTGTGTAATGTTTGCGAACATTATTATTGTGTGTTTTATAAGCTAAAAGTTACAGACAGTGTCCCTTTAACCTTAGTACGCGAAAATTAGGTTAAATTAACCGCCAGTACTATGGTTATATCTTTGGCAGGCAATTCAAAATCTTTGGACGGGGTCACTCTATTCAAAATTCAAAAGCAAAAGTTTTACAGCCCAAACATGAGGCCGAATCAACGGAAGATTCTTCCCGGGGGCTCATATGGTAGAGGGACTATAAACCTTAGAACAAAAAAAAAAGGTAACTCGACTTCATTTTGGCTTCAGTTGTGTTATTCCTGTTATGTTCAATCACATGTCGGCATACCTGTGTTATTACACCCTTCCACCCCTAAGTCAGGCGTGTCATATCGAATATACAAGGTTGTTGGGCGCGGTATTTCGGCATATTGTCCCATTAACAATCCTTAGAAGGGCGGTAACACATATAATCGTTCAAGTAACAGGATGTTGGTTTTCTCTGTTTTACTGCACGCAAGTACCCCTAAGTCAAACGTGCCATACCGAATACACAGGTATCGCGTCGTTCACATAATTACAAAACTCGTACATCTTAACAAAATTTACACAATAATGGCAATACAAAGAAATAATTTATTTGAATATAGTGCCGTAATAAAACAGTAGTTTGACTTCTTAAAATGTGTATACATTTTTATGAAAAATACTCGAGATTTTATTTTTATGAAGTTTCAACAAATTTCAACTGCGTAATTTGAGACCAAAACAATGGCTATACCAAAAATCCAAGGCCATAACTCAGATTTTCACAAGAATGACAATACAAAGGAATAATTATTTTTAATATTGAAACATAAATAAAAGAGTAGTTTGACGTCTTAAAATGTGTATACATTTTTTATGGAAAAATACTCGAGATTTCTTTTTTTATGAATTTTCAACCAATTTCAACTGCGTAATTTGAGACCAAAACAATGGCTATACAGACAACCAGATCTACACAATTATGGCATTAAGAAGGTATAATTATTTTGAATATCGTAGAGTAAATGAAAGAGGAGTTAAATTTCTAGAAATGTACATTCTCGATTCAAGCCAAAAACTGTAGAAAAAAAATCAACACAGCTAGCGGGTGTATTTTCGCCGTTAAAATCCAAGTTTTATTATGAATTCCATAATGTTTTCAATAAATTAAAAGCAATAATGTCTAGCGCGAGTTATTTGAGCGATTTTTTACAAAACAATTATATAGATGTTTGCGGCATTGCCGAACACTGGTTATTCAATCACGACTTACATTTTCTTGATTGTATTAACAATAATTTTTCATGTCATTCAATATCTGATCCTGATCTCATGTTGCCAAGCAACCGGAGAGTTGGTAAGGGTGGGATATGCATATTCTGGAATAAGCGTTTAAATGACATTGTTTCACCTTTACACATTGACAGTAAATACGTTTTAGGCATCCAGATAAAGCCTACCATAGGACATTCTATATTTGTATTTCAATTATACTTACCATGTAAAAACCATTCTATTGCCACGTATAATAGCTGTATAGACGAAATAGAGACTTTATTATGCATATACAAAACAAAGGGTATAACATTTTTAATGGGAGATTATAATACAGAATTAGCTTCTCGAAACCAACGCGATTTTAAACTTGATAGTCGAGGAAAACTGCTGGTAGATTTGATGCTTAATTATAGTTTGCTAGCCGTAAATGCCCTCGAGTTATGCTCCGGAGCAGAATTTAGTAATGTACCATATAACAGTGACCGTGAGACACTCATTGATCACATACTAATCCAATCAGAAAATATTGAAATGATAAAATCATGCCGAATTATGGACGATAATTGCTTAAATGTTTCGACCCATCGCCCGATAGTTTGCAAAATCTAATGCGAAGTTGAAAATATATCTCGTTCAAACAATACGTATCATAATATTAATTGGCATAACGTTAAACAGAAAAACATAGATAATTACACACATTTCTTAAATAACGACAAAACGTTAAATATGTTGCTTTTATCACAGATATCTTCGTTGGATGACGTTGACTCATTTTATTCAGCCATCGTTAATGTAGTAAACAATGCGACAAATAGATGCATTCCTATATCGAAGTTCAAACCATTTATAAAACCGTATTGGAATCGCGAATTAACAAATTTACACAATGAAATGAATCTAAAAAGGGTTAATTGGTTAAATGAAAATCGCCCACGCAATGTTTCATCCGCAAGCTATAAAAATTATAAGGCATCGAAAAATGTTTTCCGCAAAACTCATCGTGCCACCGTCCAAAATTATTTATCTAGCTTAGAGCGAGAAATTGATATAGCGGCGGAAATGGACAATAATGAGTTTTGGAAATTGATTAATAGACGGAAAAGAAATAAAAAAGTAGAAACTACCCTTAAAATGAATTTTAATGGACAATCTTGCGAAAATCCCATCGATATAAATATGGGCTGGAAAAAATATTTTTCCGAACTTTACACGCCTAAAGATAATAGTTTTGAATCCGCTTATGCAAATTCATGCGATGAAGAGTTATCGAACATTAAGTCGCAATTAACTTATTATCGGTGCGACGATATCGTTATAACTATATATATGGTTGAAAAGGCATTAAAATTCTGTAAAAAGAAAAAAGCCTGTGGCAATGATCTCATTTATTACGAAAATATAATTTACGGTGGCCCGATTTTACTTGCCGTTATTACAAAATTATTCAATTATATGTCGTCATTGTCACATATACCCGTTGATATGAAAAAGGGTATTATTTCGACCCTTTACAAAGGAAATAATAAAAACAAAATGGACCCTAATAGTTACAGGGCTATTTCTCTCTGTTCTACCATGTTAAAGGTATATGAAAAAGTGTTACTTAAAATTTTAGAACAGTCTAGTACGCTCAAGTTTAACACATTACAAGGAGGATTTCAAAGAAATATTAATTGTAAAATGACGTCCTTTCTCTTACGTGAAAGTATCTACTTTGCAAAAGAAAACAGTTCTAAACTTTTCACTTGCTTCCTGGACGTGAGACAAGCATTTGACCACGTTTCTCATAGCATCTTGATGCTGAAACTGTATAGGACGGGGATTAAAAAATCTATTTTTAAAATTATTCTAAGTATGTTTGAAAATGTTTATAGCTGTGTTAAATCACAAGGCCAATCCTCGGATTGGTTCCCCATTTTACAGGGTACCAGACAAGGCCAAGTAATGAGCCCGTATTTATACTTAGTTTCCATTAATGATCTTATGGATAAATTAGACCAATCACCCTACGGTCTGAAAATTAATGATACTGGTTACAGTTGCCCAACATCGGCGGATGATATGGTGCTCAGTTCACTCACTAAGAACGGCTTAGAACAACTTATGTCAATATGTCATAACAACTCTATCCGTGAAAAATATACATATAATGCTAATAAATGTAATGTTGTTGTTTTTAACGAACGCCTTTCTGATTCACAGAGGAATCCAAGGCTATGGCACTTAGGCCAAAACATTGTTGATGAAACATACACATATGTTCATTTAGGTATTTTATGCAGTAAGGACATGAGTCTGAATGAAAACATTAAAGACGCATGCACAAAACTACGTAAAACATACTTTGGATTGTCCGACTGTGGCGTCCATCAAAATGGTCTTCACCCAATAACAGTAAAACATTTATATCAAACGGTTGTACTATCGAGGGCATTATACGGCTGCGAACTATGGAACACCATTTCTGACACTCAATTGAAGTCTTTAGAGCGTGTACATGTTCAATGTATTAAATATATGCAGTCTCTGCCTAAACAAACTCGTAGTGACGTCGCACTAGCTTTAATCGGTCTCACAAGAATCGAATATGAAATTGATAAGCGTAAGTTATTGTTGTTTGGCCAATTATGCAGCATTAATAAAGGATTTAGAATACAGACAATTTTCGCTAATAGACTTATGCAATTTATGTCTCACCCACGTAAAACACAAGGCTTTATGCCAGACATTTACCGTATATTAGGGAAATACCAATTAACTTACGTTTTAACGGAATATATTTCTACTGCATTTTTTCCTACGTTAAGACAATGGAAAAAAAGACTTAAATCAAATATACATAAGTCAGCCGAACTTGATTTCAGATCAAGACTTATCCAAGATTATAGTCTTAATAATTTTCTCAAGATACAAGGGGAAATAACGCCAAACAGTATCTGGTACTTCTCCCAATTATATCGTGATTATTTACCGTACTGTAGAACTGTCATATTTGTCATTGGTAAACTATTTGCACACAAATATTTAACTGTTTGTCCAAAGTGCAAATTAATTACAGAAACGGTAGCTGAACATTTAATTTTATTTTGTTCATTAAACAATACCTTGCGGCATTCGTTATTATGCAAGATACACAAAATATGCGGCTTAAATAAGTATGACCAACTTTGTAACTTAAGCGCGTTTAATCAAATTATAGAATTAGTGTCCGGCTTTCCGTCTTTAAACATGTCGGACAAACAAACGGTTGCTATTTCTAAAACCACGTTCAGATACTTACATCATATGACGAAATCTTTAAATATTGTGTATATATAGGGCTTCTATTTAAAGTATGTTAAGTTTCTTTGAACTAATGAGACTATGTTTTATTTACAAATACTTTGCATAATAAATGTTTGTATTGAATATTATATCAAGATAGCATTTTAGATTAAATAATTGATTTAAAACTCAAATCAAATTTTTGCTATATGCTTGCCAGTAACTTATCTTTGAAAAGAAATATTTAGAACCTTCAAAAATGCTATCCTTTTTATCTTAATTCTAAGGATCATGTTTGAAAACAAATACATATGAAACTTATGTCAATCCAAGAATCCATGAAGTGTATGTTCTTGTGTTTCGTTTCGGCAAGACATGTCGGCCTTTGGATTATCTATGGCAAGAGTACTTGAATAAATATTATTTCTACACATATACTTCATTATTAAGTGGAGGAACATTTCCTGTTAATCTCCGTCCATTTGTACATATGTTAAATAAGTCAAACTGTCAAGTTTAAATATTTGTTTGTTTTGTATAAATTTGTTCTTGTTCTTGTATATAACTTAACTGTCATGTACTGTCTATTTGTTTTTGTGTATGTGTATTCACTGTGTATATATGTTATTTTGACTCTCCTGTATATTTTATATTATGGAGGAAATAAAGAATCAATCAATCAAAGTATGTTAATAATTCAGTTTTATGTCAGCATCAACTCATTTCAGGATAATCGATGCGTCAAAATGGTCACCGCGCACCTGGTACCCTGTTGTTTACCGCAGAGTTATCAGGGAACCAGCTTATTTGCCATTCGGCGGATAATCGAGAATTAACAAGAAGACTGCTCCAAGGTGCATGTCTCGTTCACTCAAACAAGCGACCGTCACAGGCCGATTTTTTGATAGTGCATAAAACACATTTCAATTGCGATCATGGCCAAGTGCCTGATCTACGTTCTATAAATAAATATAGAAGGTTGGGTTCTCCCTCAATATTGATGCAGGCGCGTCACTCCAAAAAACTACCTAAGGTATACTAGAGGTGAACGCTTCATGTAGGTATGAGGCGGAGGTAAGAAAGGGATTTGCAGAGGATTAAGGGAGGTATTTTGTAGATTGCCCATGTTGCAGAATCTGAAGAAAAACGCTTTTTCATTATTTTTATTGTTTAAATCCAGGGGTGTATTATGGGCTAATATATAAATAATTAATATAATCCGGATAGGGTGTTTGTGTGTGAGGGTGGAGTGGGGTGCGTATAATAAGATATATACTATCTGGAGTATCCCATTCATGCCTATTGTTTAATAAGGGAATAATCAACAAGGGTCTAAAAACAAAAAAAAGCACTTTGCATAGTGTGTGCTCAAGTTGCTAAGTAGCCAAGAAAGATATACAGTCGTCAAGAAATGTATCAAAGAAAAGAGCGTAACTACCTGTATCTTTGGTGACAATTCATATAGGACACCTGTATGTATGTAGAGCATGCGTACACATTGAGGGAAAAAATGATATACTAGTAACGTCTTTTTTATTATTTATTCTTTCCATATCAGGCTAATTTATCAACATTTTAGCGTCAAAACAGATCTGTGATTTCTAGAGGGTTTTTGGGCAATGGTCTCTCAGTTTTATCTACAGGTATATAAAAAATAAATAATAACAAACTTTAATTTAAATGGCGCATAATATATATAAAGGCCTGCATTCTATCGAGTTTGCGGAGGCTTCTTTTTAGGAATAAACATTTAGGCGAAACGTTATTCTGAGTGTTATTACACCCACCCCAACCCTACTACCTTCCCCACCCTTTTCATTTTTGTGCTCTTTTTAGATTTTTTAGAATGTTTGTACCTGTGAAAAAGTTGTAGGATATTAGTAATAACTGGGTGGATGCAAACAAACGCAAATATGCACTTATAATAACTTATTTCACCCACCCACCTGGGTGGCGATGGGACAGCAACGGGAGTACCCAGAGAAATGAGGAAATAGAAAAATGTTTAATTCCTAACCTAGGAGCAACATTTTACAGGGTAGTCCCATTGTTGGTATTATACTAATCCGAGCCTTCTCTGACCTTCCCAGCCCTTTTTACGATTTTGATATTTCATCTGCACCAGCCAGATGAAATATCGTAATCGCCACACACAAAAATAAATTTAAAAAAATAAATAAAAATGGCTTTTAGGGTCAGAGAAGGCTCGGATTAGTATTATACCGGGTTCTGTCTTAAGTCAGTATCCCCAGTGTCAACAGTGTTGGTCTAACTGCGCTCTTCACGCAATATTCGTTCCCACCTGTTACTGGTAAACATTAACAAGAAAGTGCAAAACCAGCAACAACTATTTTTATTAAAATTGTACAATGAAAAATATTTACTTGCAGAATACACATAAAGTAAGATCCCGTATTTCTTTAAAATCCGATTTATTCCAAATAATATTGTAAAATGTCCCTTTAATTTAAATTGTATAATGTCCCTTTAATCCAATTTTATTTTAAATCATGTCGACATCATCATTATAAACACTCATAAGTAACACCACCCAGTAAGGAATGAAACATTTTTGAAAGGTGATGTTGAGGAAGTGGAGGTGTGTTGGGTGGGGGTAGAGGAAAAATACACAGGGAGGTATTTCTGAGATTTTTATATATATATATAAAAATCCATGGGGATATTCTGTAGATTTTTAGGAGTTCGTGGTTTGAGGAAAAGTTGTCCTAGGGTAGTGTTTGTTTCTGTAAGCCTAGGATATTTTTGAGGAAAAAAACGTAAGGGGTATTTTTTTACTTTGTATGTGCAGGGTCTAAATCTAGAGTGGGTGGAGGTGGGGTGGGTGGGTATTTTGGACTAGAACAGCCATATCCTTTCAAACAGTAGTTAATTTCTGTCAAATCCTCGGTGTTACTCCGGCCCACAACCCCCACCCCCATCCCCTTCGCTAATCTGAGCAGAGTTCCAGCCCTTTTTACGATTTTGATATTTAATCTGGCTGTGTAAAATGCCACACCAAAAAATGGAAAAAAAAAGAAGGAAAAAAAGGCTTTTAGGGTCAGAGAAGGCTCGGATTACCCCAACGCAACCCCTAATACTAAAAGTAAAAATCCTTGTATCCATTATATGTCATTCAAACAAGGTAATACAGTTACAGTCCATTTTCTTGTTATAATCAATTACACTTCCCAATAAATCAAACTTAGTTTTTGATATGTCATCTTCAACAGATTCAATCTCAAATAAATTATGCATACACAATTTCAATACACAATCTATTAATAGACGAAAACAAATTGGATGACGGGTCTCGTCCGATCATGTTTCACCAATGAATGCCTTCCAATCTGGTCACGTGTAGTGACTACTGACAGTCGTCTATTTTAATGACGGCTGTGGAGCAGTCTAATTAACAAGGGGCTAGGCAGTTCCAAATCCAGCGTACCTGTATATCCATGCATTTGTTAAGTTTTGTTAATTTCATTTTCACACCTATGTTTTTAAACTGTAGTTTGTTTTTTATTATTCGGTATATTTCGATGAAATTTTGTGTGAAAATCAAACAAAGATGTTGTTAAAAGAAAATCATGCTACAATTGTTATTTCTTTCTTAACTGTCTCAGATTTTGCAGGAAAACAAAGCGGATACTTTTTATTTTCGCTGAGTATATATCCCTCTGAATAGGAGGCTTAACAGGACCAATTTGGGAAATAGCTGATAAACTGTGAAAGTATAGCTGTTAACATGAACATTTTATTTTTGAAAATGCGGAGATTGTGCACTTAAATCCGCAGATCCGGAGAGCAACTGAAAAATCCGGAGGATTTGTCAGGTCTGTTAAGTTGCTGAAGCAGTTCATATGAATTGCATACAGATTGCTTTTTCTCTCCAATATTTCTTATTGAATTCTCGCGTTCCGATTATTTATTGATCGCATTTTTTTCTCCACTTCCGAAATCCTTGTTCACCTCTGCCATTAGTCCCTCACAGTCTCATCATGTATGTATAAGTTCAGAATCGTTTCTGCCACCATGTATCCTTCTTTGGAGAATCATCCTTACCCGAAAATACCTCCGAAGATTTCGGTGTTCTGAACATATCATCGTCCTGAAAATAGCAAATACACGCTACATTAAATTCGAGAGGGTACATAGAATGGGAGCACGTAGTGAAAATGCTCGTTCCAGAAAAATAGTGGCCAAATTTTGTTTTTTCAAAGATCGGGAGATGATTCGCAAATTGAGAAGCAATTTAGACAATACTGAATTTTATTTTCACGAACAATTTCCGAGGGAAATTGCGAATAAAAGACGAAATTTGGTACCCAAAATGAAGGAGGCTAAAATGAACGGTAACTCTGCCTGGATAAGCTATGATACGCTGTTCGTGAATGGTCGACCAGTTTCCGGAGACATGGCATAGGGACGCGACGAGGGTAACCTGAAAGTTATATCTTGGAACTGTAATGGTTTAACCAAAAGTAAAACAGAGAGTGTTGAATTTGTAAATATTTTAAAAAACTATGATATTATACTATTATATGAATCTTGGACTAGTAAATGTAGCGATATAGAGTTAAGTGGTTATAAATGTTACAATTTTTATAGGAAATTTCAGCATAGAAACGCTAAAAGATGTAGCGGAGGTATTGTTTTGTATTGTAAAAATGCTATTAAAAGTGGAATTGAAATTGTGCGAAACCATCATGATACTATCATATGGATCAAATTAGATAAGCTTTTCTTTAAAACTGATCAAGATGTATATCTGTGTGGTGTTTATATTTGGGGTGCAGATTCTCCGGCACATAATGTTGTAAATGTAGATCTTTTTCAAATATTGCAAGATGACATATACTATTTTGAAAATAGGTGTATTCCATTAATTGTATGTGATTGGAATGCACGCGTGGGCAGTGGTATTAAAAAAGACTATATTGTTTGTGATAGTGTTGTAAGCGATCTCGACGATAATGATTATATGCCTGATTTACCATTACTGAGACTGTCCATGGATAATGTTTGTAATGCACAGGGAACTAAGCTTCTTGATCTTTGTAAAGCGTCTACAATGAGATTGGCTAACGGTCGGCTCGGTAGTGATCACTCGATAGTGTCCTACACTTACACAAATCAAAATGGTGCGAGTGTTATATGCCTGAAACACCCACTTTCTAATTTTCATATTCCTGAAACCCCCACTTTTTAAATTTTCAATTTCCTGAAACACCCACTTTTAATTTATGTAACCCATGGTTACGGACTATAGTCTGTTTTACCTATAGGACCATAAATTAATATTGATATTAAATAATCATAATTGCCAATTAATTATTATTATTATTATTATATCAAAGTATAACAGTTTATATCAATTAATTAAGATTAATTAGGTTTCTTTGATCTTTTTTTAAAATATATTAGTTATAGTTTAAAACTGATAATTGATACATTGAAAAAGACAAGATTAACAGTTTGCAAGCAGTTTTCTTAATTAAAACTGATAATTGATACACGATGATGATGTTATTAAAGAAATAAGATTAACAGTTTGCAATCAATAGTGTTAATTTATTGGTATTTAAGTTTACTGTTTATCTTTTTGAATACTTTGATGTTTCATATAAATTCAACTGAGCAATATCTAAACAAAGAAATATTTATTTGAGTATATTAAAGGCGATAATTAATGTATTAAAAACAAGATACAAGACCATTAATTTTTATATAAATTGATACTGATATAATTTAGTTTCATTTGTGTACACGATTATCCTAGATACATGTAACATAATGGCTAATGCACAAGTACAAATACGATTTGTTAATAATCAGAAAGGTGGTGAAAGTCTTTTGATAGGTGGATTCAGATTTAATGTAAGTATACTTTTTTCTTTCTCTCCTGATGTGTGTCCGTCTGTCTGTCTATATAATATGATGTTTGTATAAAAAAACTTTTGTTGTTTTATTAAATCATCCTAAGAAACAGACTATAGCTATAATTTGACCGTAGGAAGGTGTTAATTGGAAAAAGCAAAATTCCTGAAACAAAACACCCACTTTTTTTTTGTGGGTGTTTCAAGTGAAAAGTGGGGATTTCAGGAAGACACCGTGTTGGTGACTATCTTTTATTGAAAGAATGTAATTTCAATCGTGTAAATGATTTTAAAATCGAACCTTTAAATGAGTGGTCCGATCATACACCGCTTTCCTTTACAGTTAATTGTGTTAAACCCATGTGCGTTAAGTCGACTACGGAGAGGGTAGCATTTACATGGGATGAAAATTGCCGCGGCACGTTTCGTAGTAGATTAATTGGTAGATTAACGGATCTGAATAATATATCGCTCAGTATAAACGCTAATCATAGGGACAGTGTTAATAGCTCTATTAATTCTTTTGTGAAGGTTATACGCGACGCCGCGGATCCTCTGTTCTCCAAAAAATATATATATCATGATCGAGTGCGTTTTGCAAATACTGCCGATAAAAAAGCTGTTTGGTTTGATAATGAGTGTTTTACTGCTAAAAATTATTTATAATAAGTCATTAAATCAATATAATAAGTGTAAATCGATGGTAAATAGAGTTGAATTGCATATTAAAAAAGAAGTCCTATAAAATGCTTATAAAGAAAAAACGGCGTGCGTAGGAAAATAAGAAGATGAGTGAGATTGAGAATTTAAGGCATAAGATTTTTGGAAGTTATTTTTACGAAAAAATAAATCGAGGAGTGAAAACATAAGTCTTGAGAGATTTTATAATTATTTTTCTCAGTTGTCAACGGAGATTTTTCAAGTAGAAAATGATGAAGCAGAATCTTTCTGCCAGCAGCATGATTTTAATGAAAACAGTTGTAAGTTTGAAGAATTGGATAAAATTATAACAATTGCTGAGGTAGAATCTGTTGTTCGTTCTTTGAAGCGAAATAAGTCAATTTCTGGAGACTTTGTCATGAATGAATATTTTCTCGAATCAGTAGATATCATTTCCTCGCATCTTGTTGATTTATTTAATGCTGTACTAAACTCCGGATATTTTCCAGAAAAATGGACCGAGGGAATTATTATACCTTTGTTTAAGAAGAACGACCCTGACGACGTAAATAATTATAGAGGAATAACTATTGTTAGTTGTTTGTCCAAAATCTTTACCGGTATTTTAAATAAAAGGATAAGTAAATGGTGTGAAGATAATAATATTATATCAGACGCCCAATTTGGTTTTAGGTCGGGTCGTTCAACTATCGATGCAATTTTTGTATTACAATCTGTTATTCACAAGATATTAAATGAGAAAGGTCGATTGTATTGTGCATTTGTTGATTTGAAAAAAGCTTTTGATAGCGTTTATAGGAATGCCTTATGGCTAAAACTTTATAAAATAGGCATAAATGGAAAGCTACTTAGAATAATAAGAGACATGTACTCTAAAGTAAAATCTTGTGTTAAATGTTGCAATAGTTATAATTTGATCCGGAATATTTACACAAGTGCCACATCATGTATCCGAATAAATGACAACCTTACAGACTGGTTCAACTGTGATACTGGGGTTAAGCAAGGCTGTTGTTTATCCCCAACACTGTTCTCCATTTTCGCCAACGATCTTGTGAAAGAGGTCAATGACCTTGACCTTGGTATCACCATGGGAGACGCTAAGGTTTCCATTCTCATGTATGTGGACGATATTGTGCTAGTCTCGGACAGTGAAGACACATTACAAAACATGCTAAATACGTTACATCAATGGTGTAAAAATGGCGAGTGATAGTTAACACTAACAAGTCAAAAATAGTGCATTTCCGGCATCGCAGAACACCACGAACAGAATACGTTTTCAGAGTCGGAAATAATGTGATTGAAACTGTTACACAGTACCGCTATCTAGGAGTTATTTTTGATGAGCGAAACGACTTTAGTGGTAATTGCGAGGCACTTGCGAAAGGAGCAGGGCGGGCGCTGGGTGGAATTATCAGCAAAATACACAGCATGAAAGACTTCCGGTTCCGGTCGTACGAAAAACTATTTAACGCTTGCATTACACCGATAATGGATTATAGTGCATCTATGTGGGGTGCAAAAACATACTAATCCCTCGATAATGTACAAAACCGCGCCTTACGATACTTCATGGGCGTACACAGATTCACGCCTCTTCCGGCGCTGTATGGAGACTCCGGCTGGAAACCGACGCTGTATCGTAGATGGATTTGCATTTTCCGGTATTGGAATAGGCTAATGAAAATGGATAACGGTAGACTTACGAAACAGGTGTTTAATTTTGACTTCGATAAGTGTACACACAATTGGTCTAGTGATGTTAAGCAAATCTTTACAACTTTGGGGATTAATGACCAATTCGAATCAAAAGCATTAGTCGACTTAACGGTAACAAAAAGCTTAATAAGCCAACATTATACAGACAAGTGGTCACGTGATGTATCAAACATGGCCAAATTGAGAACATACCGACTTTTTAAACTGGATTTTAAATGCGAAGACTATATGACAATGAATCTGTCAAAATACGAACGATCGTTATTGTGTCAATTTAGAACTGGGATATTACCGTTAAGAATAGAGACTGGAAGATATGTTGGGGAGCCTGTTGAGAGTCGGACTTGTAGATTCTGGGATACAGCGGCCATAGAAGATGAGAAACACTTTTTACTGGCTTGTTGTTTATATAATGATATCAGGACTAATGTTTTCGGTGAAATTTTAAGACAAAATGAGTTTATTTCTCTAAACACAGAACTGAAAATGTGTCATTTATTAAAGGATTACCCAAGAAAATCTGCAAAATTTATTGTAAAAGCGTACATCCGTAGGCGTACCGTTATGTATTCATGAGTAAATGTATACCGTTAATTGTTTAATAATGCTGCTATAATGAACATTTAAATATATATCTAGCTGAATTAATTCACTATATAACTATTTTAGTAACATACATCTTTTATTCATCCATGTAATGACTTGTATTACCACATTTCAACAATGATTAGCGTTTGTAAATAATATTCGTTTGAGCTATTGCAATTTGATTGAACTTGCCATATTTTAAGTACTTCTACTTCACGTACTGTTATTACTTTATCAGTACAGGTGACTTATAGGTCCAATGGACCGGGTGCTTGTAATTTGTACATAACTATTTGTAATATATATCGTATGCACATGTCACTATAATAAAATATTTACTTACTTACTTACTTACTTATTCAGATTTTTTCGAATGTTCAATCGGTCTAAGGCAAGGGGAGGTAATTTCCCCGATAATTTTCTCCCTTTTCGTTGAAGATTTAGAGTTATATTTACAAAATGATATTAGTTCAGGTCTTACTATCGACGATATTACTCTTATTCTTCTACTGTTTGCAGATGATATGGTTTTAGTAGGAAAATCGCCTGATGATTTGCAGCAAAATTTAGATGTATTACTAGCTTATTGTAATAAATGGGGATTAGAAGTAAATTCCGACAAAACCAAAATTATGGTTTTTAGGAAAAGGGGCCAATTAAGACAAAATGAGTCCTGGACATATAATGACAACTTCTTAGAAATAGTTAACGATTTTAATTATCTGGGAGTTATTTTTAATTATACCGGAACATTTGTTTTAAATCAAGTAAGTTTAGCAGGGAAGTGTTTAAAGGCTTTACATATATTAATTGCTAATACTAAGAAGTTTAATTTTAAACCGAAGACAATGTGTCAATTATTCGACTCCTTTGTTGGATCTATTCTGAATTATGGTTGCGAAGCCTGGGGATTTTCTAAGTCGAAAGAAATTGAAAGGATTCACTTAAAATTTTGTAAATATATTTTAAATGTTAAGACTTCTACTAGCAATGCGGGTATTTACGGGGAACTTGGGCGGTATCCATTGTATATATTGCGCTATGTTAGAATCGTTAAATATTGGTGCAAAACAGTTAACTCTGACAATATTATAATTTCTAGTATTTACAATAATTCCGTCAATAACATAGAAAATTGGCGTAATAGTTGGGCTGGGAATATTAAAAAGCTTCTAAACGAGTATGGTTTCGGCTATGTTTGGAATAATCCAAATAGTGTTCCTTTGAAAACATTTCATACTGTTTTTAAACAGCGTTTAGTCGATTGTTTTGTTCAAAAGTGGAACAGCGATGTTGTAAATAATAGAGTTTTGTCAATGTATTTACATTTTAAAGGCAATTTTGAATATGAACTATATCTCGATATTTTGCCATATAAGTTGCGAATTGTTTTATCAAAACTAAGACTATCGTCGCATTCACTGCGAATTGAAACTGGGCGCTACGCACAGAACAGATTAGAAAGAAACCAACGTTATTGTACCATTTGTAATTCTAATGACATTGAAGATGAATACCATTTTGTTTTGATTTGTCCTGTATATGTTAATATAAGAAGAAAATACATTAAAAAGTACTATTATAAACGTCCAAGTGTTTTAAAATTCATAGAGCTAATGAAAACAAGTAATAAGAAAGAGTTGTTTAATTTATCTTGGTTTATAAAAGAAGCATTTGATTCTCGTAATGATTTTTTGTTTTATCAAAACTAGGTTTATCCTCGAATGAAAAACTATTATCAATTAATTATTTATGTTACTGCTTTGGTGATAATGAAAACAAAATTGTTTTTTTGTTGTTTTTTTAATTTAATATTTAATTTAATTTGCGTAAGTTAAAGTTCAGTGTCATTTCCACATTTTTATTCAATTATTTAATATTTCAAATTATTCAATAATACAATTTATTTGAAACTAGTGTGCAAAATTATGTTTTTGTTGTTTGTTTGTTTTGTTTATTCTGTCACGTATAAATGTTTGCATATTGTATATGATGATAAACTTGTAAAGTTTAAATCAATGAAAAATATCTGTCTGTCTGTCTGTCTGTCTGCTATTATCTTGTGAAAATATACACATTCTGAAAGCATTAGGTACTTACTTAATACAGTGTTTTAAAAAACACAATTAACCCTAATAGTCATTATAAATAATAATGTATAATTACTGGTGTGATTATACTTTTATGTACTGTAGGCGACTCTGCTCAGTGTATGTGCTCTGGTTTATTTTGTTATTGTTTATTTGTTACTTACCAATCATTGCAATCAATGTACTAAATTACTTGCTCCTTTGAGGGCCCTTAATTGGTTAATAAAATCTTGTATCTTGTATCTTGTATCTTGTTTGTATATAGTCATTTTGGTTTAATATAACTAGTCATATATAGTAAACTTTGCATTAATATTACTTTTTTGCATGAATATGTCAGATTTTCAGTATTTATTGTTTGTATAAAGTTATTTTTGCATTAATATCACTTGTTTATATATAGTCATTATGTATATTAATATTACTTGTTTATATATAGTCATTTTGGTTTAATATAAATAGTCATATACAGGAAACTTTGCATTAATATTGCTTGTTTGTATATATTCCTTTTACATTAATATCACTAGTTCGCACATAGTCATTTTGCATTAATATAATTAGTCATATATAGCCATTTAGTATTAGTATGACTTGTTTGCATATAGTCATTTTGCATTAATATCACTTGTTTATATATGGTAATTTTGCATTAAAATAACTAGTCATATTTAGACATTTTGCATTGATATCAGTCGTTCATACATATTCGTTTTGTATAATTTATTACTTGTATATATAGTCATTTTGCATGTTAATATTAATTGTTTCTATAAAATCATTTTGTATTAATATTAATTTTTTATATATAGTCATTTTGTATAATGATATTATTTGTATATATAGTCATTTTTTATATTAACATTATAATGACTTGTATGCATATAGTCATTTTGCCTTAAAATAACTAGTCATATTTAGTCATTTTGCATTAATATCACTTGTTCATACATGGTGATTTTGTATATAAATAGCACGTGTTTATATAAACTCATTTTGCATTATATCACTAGTCATGCATAGTCATTTTGCATTAATATCGCCTGTTTATAAATAGTCATTTTGCATTAATATTACTAGTTCACATATAGTCGTTGTGCATAAATGCAAATAGTAATATAAAGTTATTTTGCATTAAAACAACTAGTTCACATATAGTCATTTTGCATAACTAGTCTTATAACTTGGTACCATCAATCAGGGCCTATATGCTCTATATTTCAGTTTTCACCACAGAATCTATAATAGGAGTATTATTTTCTTAGAGTTCACGTCCGGTTTTCAGCCTCCCTGGGTTTGCAGCCATCCTGCAACCTGTACCACTTTTCTGTTAGTTGAATATGTCAATAGTTCATTCAGAGTCATGCAAGTGCTATACGCAAAGCAAATGAACCCATGCGTAAAGCGTCTATTGATACTGAGTTCAGTTTCTAAACGGCAACGCGGAAGTTTTCGTTAATAACTAACGAAGAACTCGATTTATTGGTCGAAAAAAGAATCCCAAAGGCTACTAAAAGTGTGTTCAAGTGATAGAAAAACTCCTTCGTCAGTTTACGTTGATAGGCAATGAACAGGAAATATAAAAAAGAGGACATGTATCGCTCTACTGGCTATATGGCGTCTTTGATGGGGAACATGACAACAACATGTACAACTAGGCTTGGTACCGATCATTCCTGCCAAGTTTCACTGAAATCCGGCCAGGGGTTCAGGAAAAATTGTCTGGATAAAGTATGTGTATATTAGGCCATAACTCATTCAACCATAACACAGCGATGATAGGCGCAACTAGGCTTGGTACTCATCATCCCTGCCAAAATTCGTTGAAATTCGGCCAGGAGTTCAGAAGAGACTAGTCTGGATAAAGTTTGTGTATCAAAACCTTTAAAGGGCTATAACTCCGCAAAAATCATTAACCGGAACACGGCGATGACATGCACAACTAGGCCTGGTACTGATCATCAATGCAAAGTTTCACTGAAATCCGGTCATGGGTTCAGGTTCAGCGGACAAAATGTGTGTATTAAAACATTTAAAGGGCCATAACTCAGCCAAAAATGGTATAAACGAAATACGGCGATGACATGCATAACTAAGCTTGGTACTGATCATCCCTGCAAAGTTTCGTTGAAATCCAGCCAAGGGTTCAAGAGAAATAGTCCAGATAAACTTTGTGTAGTAAAACATTTAAAGGGCCATAACTCAGCCAAAAATCATTCAAGCGGAACATAGTGACGATATTCCTCACTAGGCCTGGTACTAATCATCCCTGCAAAGTTTCGCTGAAATCCGGCCAGGGGTTCAGGAAAAAAAGTCCGGACAAAGTTTGTGTACTAAAACCTTTAAAGGGCCATAATTCTGCCAAAAATCATTCAACTGGAACACGGTGACGATATACATAACTAGATTTGGTACTGATCATCCCTTCAAAGTTTCATTAAAATCTGGCCAAATGAAAGCCCTATCGTCTTAATGAGGCAAATACTGGATTTTTAACTAAATCAAGGGCCGTAACTCCGGTAATACTAATACAATTTGAATGGTTTTCAAACTTATCTGAGCTTACATTGATATTAACAATCTTTGTAAGTTTGGTAAAGATCAAATAATAAATGAAGGTGCTAGAGTGTTCACAAGGCAAATATAGTGTTTTGTTTTCAGAAAATCAAGGGCCATAACTCTTCTGTTACTAATCCCATTTTGCTGCTTTTCAAGCTCGTCCGAGCTTTTATTGATATTAAACAACCTGTGCAAGTTTGGTAAAGATCAAATAATAAATGAAGGTGCTAGAGTGTTTACAAGGCAGAATATGGCATTTTTTCAGCAAATCAAAGGCCATAACTATGCTCTTACTCAATCAATTTGGCAAGTTTTGAACTTGTCTGATTTTTCATTGATAATAACACTCAGTGTAAGTTTGGTAAATATCAAATAATAACTGAAGGTGCTAGAGTGTTCACACGGCAGAAAATGGCATTTTCCAGAAAAAACAAGGGCCATTACTCTGGTGTTACTTACCCAATTTAGCTGGTTTTCAAACGTGTCCAAGCTTTCATTGATATTAACAATCTTTGCAAATTGGGTAAATATCAAATAATAAATGAAGGTGCTTGATCGTCCACAAGGCAGAAAACGGCATTTTTTAGGGTGAAAACAAGGACCATAACTTCGGTCACGGTTACTGATCCGATTTTGGTGTTTTTCGAACTTTTCAAAGTTTTCATTGATATTAACAATCTGTGCAAGTCTGGTCAAGATCAAATAATAAATGAAGGTGCTAGAGTGTTCACAAGGCAGAAAATGGCGTTTTCAGAAAAAAAACAAGGGTGGTCATAACTCTGGTGTTTGTTACCGAATTTAGCTGGTTTTCGAACTCGTCCAAGCTTTCATTGATATTAACAAGCTATGCAAGTTTGGCAAAGATCAAATAATAAATGAAGGTGCTAGAGTGTTCACAAGGCAGAAAATGGCATTTTGAAGAAAAAAAACAAGGGACATAACTCCGGTGTAACAAGTTACTGATTCGATTTGGCTGGTTTTCAGACTAGTCCGAGTTTTTATTGACATTAACAATCTGTGAAATTTTGGTAAAGATCAATTAATAAATGAATGTGCTAGAATGTTCACAGTGCTTAATATGGCATTTTTAACTCCGGTAAAATTAATCCGATCTGGCTGGTTTTCGAACTTGTCCGAGCTTTCATTGATATAAAAACACTGGCAAAGTTTCGTAAAGATCCGATTAAATGAAGGCCCTAGAGTGTTCACAGGGCAAACGTTAATGGACTGACGTACGACGGACGACGGACAACTCGTCATCCCATAAGCTCTGCTGGCCTTCGCCAGTAGAGCTAAAAAGTATAATGTTAAATTAAAAAACAAATCCGGTCAATTGATTAAAACTATTTGCCTCCTCAGAAATGACGGTTGACCCGACTTCGACTCGGTCAATATTTTCCCGTGTCGGGTCGATCGTCATTCCCTCTGAATAATAGTTTTAACCACTGATCCCAATAACCAATGATCATAAGAGAAATCGATAGTTTTATATTATGTAATTGCAGTCGCTCGAACATTTAGATTGGTTATGGAACGACAAACACATGATCAATTTTTAAGCTACTTTTATTCTGGTAATGAAGGCCAGTTTTCGATCTTGCCAATCGTGCGACTTGCTGTTGTCACATTTGTAAGTGAGGAAGTGCACATTCTTACGGATCGACACATTATCTTACGGAGGTGTGCAGTACTGGTTCTACACAGGAAAAATGGATGGTCTGCCTCCACCACAAAATAAATCGACCATCATATATAACCTTACATGTGTTGAAAATGACGTAAAACACCATACAAACAAAACATGTTTGAATATTCATACTTTTCCATTAAGAGATGTTGAGATTTTATCTTATTGTAGTAGGTGATACAATTTGTATTACTAGGTTCTGTAGTAAAACAAAAATCTTTGACGGTTTAAAAAGACGACACTTTTTAAGATTTTGATTTTGAAAGATACATATTTTAAATCAATGTGCATAAAATATGCAGGGTTTTAAAAGAATCGCACTGTAAATATCTTAATTTTAACAGTAAACTTGGTTGAACATCAAGGATAAAGACCGAGTTTATCACCTACCAGAATGTATAGTTATGTCTAATTTCTGGTCACTGATTGGTTAGTTTTTTTAATCAAAATAATGAATACATATATTTGAGGGTCGTAACAAATCAAATCCATGTATGCTTACACATGTAGAAGAGTCAAAACGCAAACAAAAATGACTCAATCCTTCAATTATTTTGAATTTACGGTCACTTGTTCAGGTGAATGGTTATAAGTTCACTCTGATATATACAACAGCGCCTTTAAATGGACACATGGCAATCTTGAGCATTATATCAGGCATTACAATTAGTACAGCGATTTATTAATCCTGTACTCAGAGTATCATTTTGACTTTAAAACTGCTTGCATATAATTAAATAAAAAACTGAGAATTCTATTTCCTTCATTATTCTACATATTTTTTAAATATATTATTGGTGCAGTATTATCAAAAGTCAATAATATGTAAAAACAATTTACTTTGAACTATTCTAACAATTACTATTAGTGATTGAACGAATGCAAGTTACGAGAAAAACTAACGGGACGCCGTGAGTTTTTAAAAAAATCATGATTGCCGTGTGTCCCTTTAAACCAAATACAAGAACCTGATTGCTCAGGCTCAGGCTACGTAGTGAGTCAAAGCTGATCTCCTTCAAGTACTGCTGTTACGGACCAGTTCCTGCTTCATGCTAGTTATGTTTTATATATATACTCTGTAAAAAAGGTTTTGGACCATAGCAGTGTTCGAACTCGCTGAACCTTGACATTCGACCATAACCCTTATTATTTCAGTTGATAATTTACAATAGATCAACAATCAACAATAATTATCGTTTACAATGAAAGTTTGCAAAAAATAATAATCTTTTTATTGGTTACTCGAATGTGTCCGTAACTGTTACTTTTTATGGACTTTGCAACATTTTTTACAGACCCTTTGTGTGTTCGCTATATTTTTTTATATCAAATCTTGTTTGGAATTTAATGTTTCTGGTACCAAATTAACCGGGTAGAGTAGACCTTGGTTACTAAAAAAAGATACTTAAATTCTGTCCACTCGTTTAATTTTATATGACTTTATATACCCTGGTCCAAAACTTTTTTTACCGAGTATATTATGTAATTGCAGTCGCTCGAACATTTAGATTGGTTATGGAACGACAAACACATGATCAATTTTTAAGCTACTTTTATTCTGGTAATGAAGTTTGGAATTTAATGCTTCTGGTACCAAATTAACCGGGTAGGGTAGGCCTTAGTTACTAAAAAAAGATACTTAAATTCTGTCCACTAGTTTTATTTTTATATGACTTTATATACCCTGGTCCAAAACCATTTTTACCGAGAATATATAAAGAAAAAAAAAGCGTTCCCCTCAAAGGGAAACTTTATTTTTACTCCGTTTGGAATACTGGCAAATACCAGAGTTTTAAAACATGTGGATTCAATTAAAGATAGTTTGCTATTTAGAGTTTTAATTTTTGTGTTCCAAAGTATGTTAATAATTAAACATTCGTTCCGTTCTCACTTCTTGAAGATGGTCGCGAGCTTTCATCTGAAGTTGCCGAGAGCTTTGTAAATTGCCGCGGAGTAGTGTGTTATTGTGATAAATTAAGGATTTTGTTAAATCGCACTGATCCTTGTAAGTAGTTTGTTTTAACAAATTGCAGAAAGAACTTTTTTGTCTCTCTTTTATAATTATTGTGGAGAGGTCCGATAATGTCGGTCGTTATGGATACTACTTGGGGTTTTCACTTTCTCATCGCTTTCATGTATAGCATCAATAGCTTTCACCGTCACTTTATGAGTTCATAGCTTTTTCCACCATTTGTCCTTCTTTGTCTTTACCGCCGACTTGAAATAATCATCGCACTGAAAATATAATAAGCAAGCATAAATCGTGCTACATTCAATTACAAGCATCGTGCTAGTATCTGGTCGATGGCCGTTATAATACTTACACTTATACTCGATAAAACAAGAAAAAACATGTAAATAAATATACAAAATAGTTCCCTTAATTAACTTAATTAACTTAAAAGGGCATTTAGAATAAAACGGTAAAACAACCTGTTTCATTAAACAGTACTGCCACATTATTTATTTTGTTATGCCCCCAAAGGGCGGCACATAGTAGTCCGTCCACCAGTCCATCAGTCAGTGCGTCCGTCCAATCGTGTCCGGTCAATAACATCTGACATTCCTGGATTTTCAAATAACTAACAAGTGCTCACCACAACAAGACAACGTGTCGCGCGCAAAATCCAGGCCCCCGTGGCTCCAAGGTCAAGGTCACACTTAGAGGTCAAAAGTAAAAAAGAAGTGCTTCCGTGTCCTGTTAATAACTGACATTCATGGACGGATTTTCAAATAACTTGGCACAAATGCTAACCACAACAAGACAACATGTCGCGCGCAAAATCCAGGTCCGTGGCTCCAAGGTCAAGGTCACATTTAGAGGTCAAAGGTCAAAACCACTTCGGGCGCATTTGTCACTTACAGTGACATTTCATAGCTTTGTTATAGATTCATGTAGATATACTTATTTATTCAACACGAATGTTGGTCAAAGTGAATATTCAAATTCCTTATTAAAATAATAACTACGGTGCTCTGTTAGGGCCATCGTACCATTGCCTATCGGCGTTTACAAGTCGATACGCGAGGGTACATCTCCTTATCGCCATCGAGCATCGACCTGTTAAGCGATGGTACGATGACCCTAACGGAACACCGTACATAACACTGGAGTTGTGACCAGAATGATTTGTATATAGGTTATTTCTTCCTTTCCGGTCTAACTCGTAAGTCTAGTATACACATACATACCAGTTTATCTTGAAATGTGACGGTTAGTATTCTAGTCTGCTCTTTCTCTTTATGGCTGGTAAACTGAAAATTAAGAACAAAATATGTTAGCTTCAGCTTTAATTCTGGTGATATGTGTTCGTCTTTCACACGTATATAGGTTTTGGTTAGTTTTCTTTTAATACATGTTACTAAACATGTATTAAAAGAAAACTAACCAAAACGTGTTTAATTTTATAAAAATGGGCACATCTCTCTCTCCCTCTCTCTCTCTCTCTCTCTCTCTCCCTCTCTCTCTCTCTCTCTCTCTCTCTCTCTCTCTCTCTCTCTGCCATGATAGTCGAATAATAACGATCTTATGATGGCCACAACGCCCTGTGGGCCGTGATAGCCGAATAATAACGATCACACGATGGCTACAACTCCCTGTGGGCCGTGGTGGCCGAATAATAACGATCACATGAGGGCCACAAATCCCTGTGGGCCGTGATAGTAAAATAGTAACAATCTTGTGATATCCAAAACTTCCTGTGAGCCGTGATAATAGAATAGTCGGTCACACACTACCCTATTGTTTTTCTTCTGGGAGAAAAAAAAAGATATTA
Organism: Cyrtodaria siliqua; assembly: GCA_037043455.1. Taxonomy (NCBI): domain Eukaryota; kingdom Metazoa; phylum Mollusca; class Bivalvia; order Adapedonta; family Hiatellidae; genus Cyrtodaria; species Cyrtodaria siliqua. Next base: position 38,979 of record JAWPHD010013577.1, on the reverse strand, counting down.
AGATCTACTCCATTCTGGTGTGTTCATGTCTGTCGCGTAAGCGGCACACAGCATCATGTTTTCCGAAACTTGGTCTAAAATGAATGCCATTGAATTTGAAATTGTCTAATCAAGACAAGGAATGTAATAAATGGTTATTTTTGGATAATTATTTTACAGCCAATAATCAGGATGGAAGCAACAAATAAACGCAGAAGAGAAATACTCGGGATAACTCATATAAAATCGTATCGACTCGGTAATTTACGTATCACTCTGGTATGGTAGCTAATATGTGTCATCTCTTTCTTTTCGTTATTTCGCCGCGAAATAACGCCGAGCAAAATAACGCCGGGCGAAAAGACACCGGGCAAAATAACGAAAAGACGAAAAAACGCCGAGCGAAATAACGAAAAGACGCCAAGCGAAATAGCGAAATAACGAAATAACACCGGGCGAAATAACGGCAAGCGAAAAGACGACAAATAGTCAAAATGCCGTGCGAAAAGACAAAACCCCGCCAGGTCATGTGGAGTCCGCCTTCGTTCATCCGAGTATCGGACCGCGATTAGAAACAACTCACAAGTGCTAGGAGGTGTGGGTAGCTGGGGTAGTATAGCGTGCTAGGTTCCTTCTCACATGTTGATTGCTTGGACATGATAGCGTGTTTGGTGCTAGGAGCTGTGTGTGAATAGCTGGGGAATACCAGCGTGTTGGATAGATAGGTAGGATAGCGTTTTCGGTGATATGATATAGTGGTAGCTTGGCATGATAGCGCACTTAGTGCAAGATGTTAACAACTGGGGCATGAGCGTGCTCGGTGCTAGATGTAGGTAGCTATGGCATGAGATCAGTTGTTTGTAGCTGGTATAGGATAGCTTGCTCGGTGTCAGGAGGCGTGAGTTACTTGGGTGGGATAGCGTGATATGAATTGCTTGGTTAGGATAGCGTGAATAGTATTGGTAGGATAGCGTGCTCGATGTTAGGAGGAATTAGTAGTTTAGGTAGGATAGCGTGCTTGGTGCTATGAGGTGTGGATAGCTGGGATAGGTGTGCGTGTTCGTAGGAAGGTTGTATGAATACTTTGGATAGGATAACGTGTTGGGTGCTAGGTTGTGTGAGTAGCCGAGCACGCTTTCCCACCTCAGCAACCCACACCTTCTAATACCTGTGAATTGTTTCTAGTCAAAATCCGACACTCGGAAGAGCCAAGGTGGACTCCATATAACCAGTCGCGTGATTTTGCCTTTTGCATGGCGTTCTGGCTATTTGTCGTCTTTTTGCTTGGCGTTATTTCTCCGGGCGATTTTTCGTGTTTTCGTTATTTCTCTGGGCGTCTTTTCGCTCGGCGTTATTTCGTTATTTCGCCCGGCGTTATTTCGTCTTTTCGTTATTTCGCTCGTCGTTTTTTGTATTTCCGTTATTTCGCTCGGCGTCTTTTCGCCTGGCGTTATTTCGCTCGGCGTTATTTCGCGGCGAAACAACGAAAAGACGAGATGGCACCTATCAGCCACCATAGTTTTCCGTGATATTGTTCAGCATTTATTTCACCCTTGTGGTTAAACGTTATTGCCCTACACCGGCAGCTAAATCCTGACTGATATGCCAGGATAAGACTCATATAGTATCTTAAAAAATAACGTATTTATATGTATTAAGTCTGTGATAAAAATTTATTTTTGAATCCCACTGGGAGCTCGACTTGTAAGTGAGGAAGTGTCGATTCTTACGGATGGTGGGAGGTGTACAGTTAGTTTAAACAAATGTTATTACTTATGTTACAGAGAATGAACATCATATGATAATACATACTTATATATAACATACGCAAATGGATTGAACTACAAGTTATAACGACATTAGTTACAGTTCTCTCCATACCTTCAATATTGATACATTATGTATACCAGGTGTACAGTTCTGGTTCTACCCAGGAAAAGTGGGTGGCCTGTCTCCACCACAAAAAAAATCGACGGTTAAATATAACCTTACATGTGTTGAAATTGACGAAAACACCATACGAACAAACAAATTATTTTTGAGCCTATTAAAGAGAATAAACTTATCCTTCCTATCGAATAGAATCCTCTGATTATTGTGCATGTCCGGAGGACAGTGGACAGTGCATAAGACCGTCCGTTAACGGTTTTGAACGAACCGGATCCATAAATTCAATACTAAGGTTAAAACCCTCTATTGTTTGCATCTTCTAATATAGAGTTAACTTTTCAATTTTTTATTTTGCGACGGTATATCTATCAGTCGTTAAATGATTACATCCGTTAAAAAGTCAGATTTTAATACTGGTTAACACCTCAATTATTGTGATAGATTTGATATAACAAATGCATTGACAATAAAAAAATAAATGACTTTCCGTCTTAACAAGATGGCGGTTTGACGTCACATGACGCAAATGTTTCAACGTGAACCAATCGGAGTGCAGAATTTTCGGCTAGTGCATAATTAAAAAACTTACTAGCTCGTCTGAATCGGCCATTCCGTCTTCAATGGGTATATACTTCAGTTGAATCATTAAATTCTGGCCGTCTCCAGACGTATTCTTCTCAGGAAAGTATGTAACTAAAGGAAGAAAATGTGATAATTAAGGATTATTGTATCTAATAATATATGTCCGAAAAGTTCAAATTTTGAACAATTAAACAAAAAATCCTTCCTGAAGAGAAGAAACCTGGTCGTTATGCACATCCCGAAAATGGCTTCAAATCGGACAAATACACCTGTTTGAAATGAGTTTTTTGTGCTGGCTGCGGGCAATCCATACTACACTTTCTGTTAGACTTTTGAATGAATTGAATGTTGCTTAATGGCTCATTAACACCGTATATGTTATTTAGAGCCGCCCTAGAGGAATCCGGGAACCCTACTCTTATTATCGAATAGATGGTTTTTTAACGTGCTCGGAGGATAGACCGATACGCGGGACCGCCCGGTTTACGTCCCCATCCGACGGACGAGGCTAACGGACTAACAGAAAAGTGTCTTGCCCAACAACACACCTACGAAACTCAGTGGCACCACGGAAGATTGAACCCGAGGCCTCCGGTTACAAATCTGCCGCGCTACCGACTGCGCCACGCCAACATTTGCATATGCTTTTAATTAATCTTATTTATATCTCAATTGCTATAACAGCATATCATAAAAGTGTAAATTGATATCATGTGTGTCCGTGCCATGCCGTGATGTATTTGTTTGTTTTGGGTTATACCGTCCTTTTCCAGACATTTTAGACTATACTTGACGGTCCTCACCCATTTATTCCTGGGTAGAACCAGTACTGTATACCTCCCGCCATCCTTAAGAATCGACTTACAAATCGAGCTCATAGTTGGATTCGAACGGTGAGAGGCGAAAAGGTTTCAAACTCAGCGTGTTTACCCTCTCGGTCACGGAAGCGCTTTGTTATCCATGAATACGTAATCATTTAGAATACGTATGTATAAATGCGTAATTCCCTGAAGGTAGCACATGTATAGATTCACATTGTGTATAGATTCACATTGTGTATTGTTCTATTCCGATTTTTTGAAGAAAAAAAAAATCATACTCACGTTGTAACTTCTTCGCCTCGGATGTAGATATACTACCGGATGGCTCGGACACTTTGAGAACATTTGTAGTTGGACACCTGAACTTGAAACGAACATCGGTCTTCCCGTCGTTCTCCATCGTAAAGTCAATACTGGATGGCGTGTCGGCATCGTCTGCACAATGATATATATAGAGGATATGTATTGGGTTGGAGTGATTATAGGATTTATATTTATCGAGAACTGATTGATTGATTGATTGATTGATTGATTGATTGATTGATTGATTGATTGATTGATTGATTGATTGATTGATTGATTGATTGATTGATTGATTGATTGATTGATTGATTGATTGATTGATTGATTGATTGATTGATTGATTGATTGATTGATTGATTGATTGATTGATTGATTGATTGATTGAATGATTGATTGATTTGTGGATAATTCTCGGAATTTGAACAGTGAAATTACTGATGAAAACAGTTAGGTAAACATGTCGACCAGATAGAGATTCAAATCGAGTATACTCTGGGATATTTTTTCAGGAAAACTTCAAGTATAATAACATGTTCATTTTTTATATTTATATGTATACTCTAAAAAAAAAATACCCTTTTTTGCTTGTATTCCCTTAGGCCAAATTTTTGAGGACGTAGGACAGCTTGAACAGCGCTTTAATTAAACAATGTTTGATGTTTCTAAGCACGCTTCACTGAGTACTAGATATTTCTTTAACAGTTTCAAATTTTGCCAAGCAATACTCTTTTATGGATGCTATTGAAATGTAAAAGGAGGTAATTTGACGATTTTTTTATAATCAAATGCTGCTACCTACACAATCGGTGTTGTGTTTTTCTGTGATTTTTTTCGAAATTCGAAAGCAACATATAGAGAATATTGTCTTGGACAATTAACATGTCGCCAGTACTTAGATATCTCCGCCCTAGTATTGATGTCGGAGTATATTGACAATAGGTTATATATTATAATACAGTTGCACGTGCTTTATTATACTGCTGCACGTGCTATTGTTTGTCGGAGGTATAGTATTGGTTTGATTGGTTAAAATGGATAAATGATTGACAACTGGCGACATGTTAATTTGAGGTAATGGTTGTAGATTTTATGTGTTTTTTACCACAAATGCGTGGTTTAAGAAAAAGGGGGATAACTCCCTTGTGTACTGAACTTTCAATAAAAAAATAAATAATAATTGATTGTACTATTGGTGGTGGTCAATCTAATTTATATATATACATCATTTATTATTTACCTTTTTTGCTGTCTATATAATAAGGGAAAGAATATGGGGTGCTTTTTATTTTGCTAAGTATATTTTTGTTTAGTTCCCAAATCTGATACCGTTAATTGTGATTTACACCGATTCCAATCAAAATGTATGGTAAATTAAAACACTTAGACCTGACCAACACGATGCCAACACCATATTTGATTGATATGATCTTTTCATCTTGCAATGAAAATTGTTTTAAATGGACTAAAAATGTTCTGGAAGAGTGATTGGTGTCATGACAAGTGTCAGAATTATTATGTTACGTTCGATTAAATAGTTGTTATGGGAGTGTATGGTCTGGTCAACTCGACGACTTTTGGGGATTTTGTTTTTAAATCCTAAATATTAATGCACATGCAGTTCATACTGCTAGCAGTTGTACATATAATGCAATACGAGTGTATTTCACAAACATTTAGTATAGCTTTAAAGCTTCCTATAAATTTATATAAATGATTTATGCAACAAAAATTAGTCGAATTCACGAATACAATAGCCTTTGCGTCCATTGTAAACCCAGATCAGCCTGCGAGTAACTCGCAGGCTCAGAGTTTACAATGTCCGGCTGCTCATCAGTCATTTCTCCAAAACACCCCTTTGTAACATAAATGGAACGTTCTAAATTTAAAGAATGGTAAGTCCATTATACATTAATAGCGGGCTAAGGGTTAAATCGGGCGGTTCATGAAGCCTATAGTTTATTGCAAATGTACATTGAATATGAAACACAGTATGATGATTTTCTTCGTATTTAGAATGGCACCATAATTATTCCAGATAGCCCACAGTCTCTTTAAAACCAACTGACACCAGCAGTATGGAACTAAAAGTCTAATGAGCAATGTAATGTGCATTATAAGCTTAAATACACTAACGATTTCTGCATAGCCTTCTATTGTTATCTGGCCATGTTTAAAAACCTGTAAAAACACAAGTCTGATGCGGATACTGGGAAACTTACTGTTTCATGAAGATAAAAAAAAAAGATCGTGTAATGCGATAATTTAGTGAATAAATAGTTACTTTGCTCAGAATTATATTGCGGTAGAATCAAGATTAGACTTCGGTGTATCACTCCGCCGTCAAAACATTCCACGTATACACCACCATTACGGTCATTACTTTTCCAATAGTGTAACAGTTTAGTGTTTATTAGCACTTAAGTACTAACCTCAATACATCAAAACAATTCAAAGTAAGTGGTGTTTCGATTGTTTACCACTCATTTAGTAGCACGCACCCTCCCCCACGCCCTTAGCCCCCTCCCCCCACCCCAACCACACACACACTCTCCCCCCCACCCCCCCCCCCCACCCCCCCCCCCACCTCCAACACGCCCACCCCCATGTTATTAGTGTTGTCAGGTCACAGTTTTGATTTCTGTTCGCCATTTTGATATTTTAGCTATGGTCATGTGACAAATTCTCATGTAATCGCAGACTACCTAGCTTCCGAGACATTGACAGAGGTCAATATAGTGACCCTGGTAGAGATTGTATAACTCCCTGTATGCAAGTACTGACAATACAATAGGTCTAAAATAGATTCCCAAGTGTCCAATTCAACGCACTATAGAACGTACGCACATGCATATAGTTCACCACCTATAGTGCCATTAAAGAAGCTATTCTGCCAAATAACGGCAAAATTACACCACAAAACCGTTTATCAAAACTCTATCTAGTTGTTCAGGACAAATAATTATGTATATGTGATGATTATAAGTTTAGGATTTTACATGGGTTCTTAAAATACCCGTGATTGAATATGCGTAAAATGGATAATGAGTTGGTAACTCTTAATTCAACGCTTCAACTATGAGGTTTGGCCTGGCTGAGTTGAACCGCTTACGTTGTGTCTATAGAGTTTGGATTCTCAAAATATGTAAGTTATATATATACCTCGTCTTCAGTAGGATTAGAAACGGTGTACATATACTGACGAGATAAAGAAACGCCTCATCGGGAATTTCCGCTATATATTGTATATACCGCACACTTAATGCCACATAATATTCCAAAGAAATCCCAAGATGTTTTGTAAAACAAAGTTGCAGTTGGTTAGAGAAAGGACACAACTGTGATGTTGTAGACGTTTTAATCACAGTACACTTTATAACAAGAAATTCATAAATATTGAAGTTCCTCTTTGAAAAATTGACTATTTTAGTACTGTATTTAACGTAAAGAGTTTGCAGAAATTTGCATCCTAAGTTTGCTCACATGCTTGAGCCAATCAGATACTCTGCCAATAATCAAACTTTGAAGAAATACTATTTGCTGTGTTTTGTGTTGTTTTAGTATTTTTTCCGAAAAGAAAGGTCTTACGTAGCCATGTACCATTCGATTAACAGCAGCATAGTGTACATACAATATATAGCGGAAATTCCCGATGAGGCGTTTCTTTATCTCGTCAGTATAGTTTGTAAAATGTGGCTGTTGTTGGCGGGATAGCTACTTTAACTGGTCATCGTCCGATACCCACGGGTGGTATTACGATATACTCCATAATGGATAACGTCATGTCACCCATGGGTATCCGACGAAATTAACTGATAAAATACAAGTTAGTAATGATTTTAAACCAGCATTCAGATTATTACAAAAGATCTACTTACCGAGAATTAGGTTGTCGGGTTGGATTTTCAGAGACATTTTAATTGTTAAATAAGTCCTTTTCAAAAAGTGAAACTCTTACTGTGTTATTTATTTATTTTAATTAAAAACGAGCCAACATCGATATACATATATGCATATACAATCTTAATGTGATGTGTCTAGTTAGTCAACACAGTTTTAAATATCCGTAATCTCTATTCATATATAATGTATGTATATTTTCTCCGTTCTGTCATCGATCGTTGCAATGCTATTTCAGAACACGTTTATTGGCATATCGATGTCGTCTCGCACCAATGAATGATAAATAAATTAAGACTATGCACAAAATTGTACAGACATGACGTGGGTTAATTCTCTTTGTATCATATTCCATTGTGTTCAGCCATAAATAAATTGCATAAGCTGGTATTACGCGTCCTAACATAATACTTAAAAGCATTTACACATCGACACTAAAAGATTGTGAAAATGGTTATAAAAATTGGGCATCGAATGAAAAAAAAATAAGTTAAACGAATATGGTTTTACACATGTTTGGAATGACCCAAATTCTATTAATGCTAAATACTTTATAAATACGTTTAGACAAAGTGTTGTTGATTGTTTTATACAACGATCGTTTGTAGATAAGGAATCAAGTGATGTACTTGAATTATATAATAATTGTAAACTGAGTTTTAATTATGAATCATACCTTGATATTTTACCATGTAATCTCAGACCATATTAGACAAAATTCAGAATATCAGCACATTCGTTAAGAATACAGACCTGTAGATACTTTCGTAATAGAATACCTAGAAATGAAAGATATTGTCAATGCTGCCACAGTATTGATTTGGAAGATGAATACCATTTTATTTTGATTTGTCCTTGTAACACAAGAATCCGGACAATTTATATTAAAAAATATTATTATAATAGACCTAATATGTTTAAATTCTTAGAATTAATGCAGACACAGGATAAGAATATTGTTATGTTAGCTAAATATATTAGTACAGCTTTAGCTGCAAGGAATACAATCTTGATTAATTAAACAATGTTTAGCTCTTTTGTATTTTCATTCTCATATATCAGTTATATAATATTAATGTTGCTTTTAGCAATTGTACTTTTGTCTAAATTACTCGACTTATTATGCATGAAAATTTATGTATGTATATATAACGATGTGCGTATGTACAAGTTAAATAAAATATATGTTCTGTTCTGTTCTATTCCTAAAATCAAGAACCTGTACCATTTGGACACTAGCATAATTACTTTTTATTCCGCGCCACGAATGTTGAGCGGACACATAGAGCGTTTTTCTTGTCCGTCCGTCCGTCCGTCCGTGAAGTGATTTGTTGAGTCCATTTCTCAGACTCCAGAAGCTGTAGGAGTTCACACTTGACACATGTTTACACATCAGCATGACCATAGCTAGGTAAGTATGATTGACAGTAACATTCTTTTTGCATTCCGTTAATTCTGGACTATGTGCTTTTTTTACCCATTGGGAAGAGGCCCAGGCCTGTCCATTTTGAGAAAACATAATGCCCTTTTTTCTCATTTTGGGAAAAATATAAGATTTCGTAAATTTAGTAAATATGACAATACTATGCTTTATTTATATTTTCATCCATTATTTATAATTACTAACTTCTCTGAGTCCTAAACATCTTTAAACCTGCATACACACTTCTATTTGACAGCAGTATGTTCCTACCTACCAAAATGAGGTCAATATAAATGACCTTGACCTATTTTTCACACTTTTCAATTTACTTTACATTTTCACATTAAAGTTTTACATTCAATCCTTTTATTTTGGTTAAGTCCATTGCTCAAACACCAGAAGAATACCGTTTTAAGATATCCCACTTGTTTACAACTACATGGCAGCGGTTTGTTCCAAACAAAGTGGGTCAGTATAAATTACCTTGACCTATAGTATGCACTTCAAATGTTTTATTATGTATAAAACTCAGATACCAAAAGCCGTACAGCTTTTAAACTTCAGCAACACGGTCCAACCAAATAATAGGTCAGTATGAATGACTTTCACCTACATTTCACACTTCATTCAGTTACATTAAAGTTTTAAATTCAAGTTTTTCATTAAGTAAATTACTTAAATATCAATATCCATGTAACTGTCAAACTTCATATGTACGTACATCTATCTATATGACACCCGTATGTTTGTGTCAAACGTAGGTCAGTAAGAATGAAATTGACGTACTTTATGGCACTTGTGTCGATTTACATTAAACAATTACATTAACGTATTTATTAAGGCCAATATCTAGATACCAAAGGTCATACAACTTTTAAACATGGTAACACGTGCATCTAAATGCCGGCAGTTAAAGGGACTGGTGCACTATTTTCAAACAATATTTATTTTAAAGGTCTCTGAAAAACTAAAAAAAAATATCAAAATTCCATAAAAATAAGGAGATAAGACTTATTGAACGTTTGCAAAGAAACATAAATGGAGGTGGCCATCTTGGAACGATGAGGTCATCGCGCCTTTTTACCATATATGACTGGCATATTGACAAAATATCTTTTAATGCAAAGAAAATCACTGCAAATGAAAAATAATCATACAATTTATACATTTTACTTATGTATATTTATATTTAATCAATTTGCAGTGATTTTCTTTGCTTAAAAGGCCAGGGTGGAGTATAAAAAAATGGCCCCAGAGTAACTTTTCTGATCATTTTATACATTATGCTGCTCAGAGAGGTTTAATCACACATTTCTAAAAAATAAAGCATTTTTAAACTATAAAATGTGCAATGTAAATACATTAAACATTACTCTATAAAGATATATCTATATAATTATATAATGTTTTTATTTTCCATACTTTCTAGAACAAAACGTTTATTCCTAACTGTAAAATTTTGAATTTGATGCATCTACGAGGGTCATTCAATAAGTTCTGTCACTAACGCGTTTTAACAAGTATGTGCTCGTTGTGAGTGTTGATGTTTGCTACCAAATGAACGAGAGTTTCAATACCTTTCCAATGATGGAAAAATGAATGCTGTATCTTTTGTGTGACGAAAGTTATGGAACATTTAATAGATATCACTTATACATACTGAGGCATTTTCATCCTGAGTTTTTTCAGGTATGTTAATTGTTACTTTTTTAAATGCCTGTTTCTCTTTAAGTACTTTTCAAAGACCTTTGAAATTTCTCATACATTACCAGTTATATGTGCATTACAGGATTCAGAATTTAAGCATGGTAGATGAAAAGGCATTACATTTTAAGCTAACTGTGTAAAATTAATTTAACGATAAATGGACATTAAATGGAAGGGCGTTTTTGGATGATCAATATTTTCACTAAACATTTTACCAAATTATACAATAATGTGTTGAATATGAAATTTAAACACTGAAGGACCAGGATTTGTAAAAAAATATGAAAACATATTAATACTATGAGAATAATTACGACATTTAAAAATATTATAACATTTCTGTAAACAAAATGAAGAAAATCAGTGTTATTTCTGCTAAAATTAAGGCATATGCATTCACTCATATCAGGTTTGCAGCAAGACCTTTCCGAATTCTCAAAAATCATTTTCATGGATTATGGGCGAATAACAACAGATGGCGTACAAGAAAATTTAAAAGCATAGATTTATTCAAATAATTTTTACAACGTTTTGTAACAAGGACATTTTCAGAGATGCCAGTATCCAAAAGGTGTGGTAGGGGGGGGGGGGGGGGGGGGGGGGGGGGGGGGGGGGGGGGTAATTCAGGGTATAAATAACCGGACATTTTTCATTTTTGTTGTGGAATTTAAGAGAGCGAACCCAGTAGTACTATATATACACTACTTTATCTCAGTGTAATATCCAGTTCAAAGGATATATGCCTAGTAACAGAACTTTTTGAAGCACTCTCGTATTAATAGCCGTACCAGTAAAAAATAAGATCAGTCATCGGTCAGAGTGCTGAAACCTTTATCTCGATGCAGACGAAATACTAACTGGCTACGGTGTATACATAATGACGGTGGGCTCTACCGAACACTGGGGTTTAAAATATGTTTTGTCAATATGCCATATATGGTAAAAAGGCGCGATGACGTTATCGTTCCAAGATTGCCGCCTACATTTATGTTTTTTGCAAATTTTCAATAGGTCATATCTCCTTTATTTGTCATGGCATTTTGATAATTCGTTCAGCAATTTTTCAAGATTTTTAGAGCCCTTTTACAATTCTGTATTCTATACAGTGATTTTGTTTTAGCTTTACTAAAAACGAACTAAATAACAAAACAAAAATACGTTCGTTTGACCGTATGTTAAACTGCGACAGTGACGTGCCTCGGCAAATTAAAAAAAAATAATATATATATATATACATATCGTTGCTGAATTGTTTATTTTGGCAAACGTTTTTTAGTTAGCTGGCTAATTCAAAGACACGTTAAGAACTAATTCTTTCTTCTATAAAGTGATGTCTGTTTTAGCTTTACTAAAATCGAACTAAATAACAAAATATCCGTTCGTTTATCCGTAATAATTCAAAACTGCGACAGTGACGTGACACGACAAATTGTTAATATATTTATATTCAGATCGTTGCCGATTTGTCTCCTTTGGGGAAACGTATTTAAGTTAGTTGAGAGATTATTCTTTATTCCATAAAGTGATTTTTGTTTTAACTTTAATAAACGAAATAAATAAGATGAACGCGTATGTGAAACTGCGACAATGATCTTGTGACTCGGCAAATTGTACATATACACGCATAATGATACATGTAAGTATATAAGTTAGCTGGCTCATTAGGTAACTCGACAGGCACAACGCTAGTCAGTACACGTATCCCGCATGAACACTAGGCCCCTTTAAATAACATACGAAACAATGTCATGCAACAAGCATGACAGTTTGCGTACCCCTCACCAAACCTCGATCCTCTACCACGGCCATCCCCAATATAACAAGTACAGCAGTTACGGAACCAAGGGCATACACCCACACGCTCACCAAAAGTAAATAAAAACAGCTAAAAAACAACCACCAACAATCACTCTTAATCTTAGTACGCGAAAATTAGGTTAAATTAACCGCCAGTACTATGGTTATATCTTTGGCAGGCAATTCAGAATCGTTGGACGACCCTGAGGCGGGGTCACTCTATTCAAAATTCAAAAGCAAAAGTTTTACAGTCCAAACATAATGCCGAGACAACGGAAGATTCTTCCCGGGGGCTCATATGGTAGAGGGACTATAAACCTTAGAACAAAAAAACAAAAAGTAACTCGACTTCATTTTGGCTTCAGTCGTGTTATACCTGTTATGTTCAATCACATGTCGGCATACCTGTGTTATTACACCCTTCCACCCCTAAAACAGACGTGTCATACTAATATACAAGGTTGTTGCGCGCGGTATTTCGGCATATTGTCCCCTTAACAATCCTTAAAAGGGCGGTAACAAATATAATCAAAGGGTTGTCTTGTTCAAGTAACAGGATGTTGGTTTTCTCTGTTTAACTGCACGCAAGTACTCCAAAGTCAAACGTGCCATGCCGTATACACAGGTATCGCGTCGTTCACATAATTATAAAACACGTACATCATAACTAAATTTACACAATAATGGCAATACAACGAAATAATTTATTTGAATATAGTACCGTAAATAAAACAGTAGTTTTACTTCTTAAAATGTGTATACATTTTTATGAAAAATACTCGAAAAAATTGTTTATGCATTTTCAACAAATGTCAACACCGTAATTTGAGACAAAACAATGGCTATACCAAAAATCCAAGGCCATAAATCAGATTTTCACAATAATGACAATACAGAGGAATAATTATTTTTAATACCGAAACATAAATAAAAGAGTAGTTTGACTTCTTAAAATGTGTATACATTTTTTATGGAAAAATACTCGAGATTTCTTTTTTATGAATTTTCAACCAATTTCAACTGCGTAATTTGAGACCAAAACAATGGCTATACAGACAACCAGATCTACACAATAATGGCATTAAGAAGGAATAATTATTTTGAATATCGTAGAGTAAATGAAAGAGGAGTTAAATTTCTCGAAATGTACATTCTCGATTCAAGCCAAAAACTGTAGAAAAAAATTCAACACAGCTAGCGGTTGTATTTTCGCCGTTAAAATCCAAGTTTTATTATGAATTCCATAATGTTTTCAATAAATTAAAAGCAATACATGCATATTTAAATAACGTAGCTCGATATTTCAGGATAACCGATGCGTCAAAATGGTCACCGCGCACCTGGTACCCTGTTGTTTACCGCAGAGTAATCAGGGAACCAGCTTATTTGCCATTCGGCGGATAATCGAGAATTAACAAGAAGACTGCTCCACAACAAAGCGACCGTCACAGGCCGATTTTTTGATAGTGCATAAAGCGCATTTCAATTGCGATCATGGCCAAGTATAGAAGGTTGGGTTCTCCCTCAATATTGATGCAGGCGCGTCACTCAATCAAAAAACTACCTAAGGTATACTAGAGGTGAACGCTTTATGTAGGTATGAGGCGGAGGTAAGAAAGGGATCTGCAGAGGATTAAGGTAGGTATTTTGTAGATTGTCCATGTTGCAGAATCTGAAGAAAAACGCTTTTTCATTATTTTTATTGTTTAAATCCAGGGGTGTATTCTGGGCTAAAATATAAATAATTAATATAATCCGGATAGGGTGTATGTGTGTGAGGGGGGAGGTGGGAGTGGGGTGCGTATAATCAGATATGTACTATCTGAAATATGCCATTCCTGCCTATTGTTCAATAAGGGAATATTCAACAAGGGTCTAAAAACAAAAACAAAACACTTTGCATAGTGTGTGCTCAAGTTGCTAAGTAGCCAAGAAAGATATACAGTCGTCAAGAAATGAATCAATGAAAAGAGCGTAACTACCTGTATCTTTGGTGACAATTCATATAGGGCACCTGTATGTATGTAGAGCATGCGTACACATTGAGGGGAAACAAGATATACTATAGTAACGTCTTTTTTATTATTTATTCTTTCCATATCAGGCTAATTTATCAACATTTTGGCGTCAAAACAGATCTGTGATTTCTAGAGGGTATTTGGGCAATGGTCTCTCAGTTTTATCTACACGTATATAAAAAATAAATTATAACAAACTTTAATTTAAATGGCGCATAATATATATAAAGGCCTGCATTCTATCGAGTTTGCGGAGGCTTTTTTTAAGGAATAAACATTTAGGCGAAACGTTATTCTGAGTGTTATTACACCCACCCCAACCCTACTACCTTCCCCACCCTTTTTATTTTTGTGCTCTTTTTAGAATTTTTAGAATGTTTGTACCTGTGAAAAAGTTGTAGGATATTAGTAATAACTGGGTGGATGCAAACAAAAGCAAATATGCAATTATAATAACTTATTTCACCCACCCACCTGGGTGGCGATGGGACAGCAACGGGAGTACCCAGAGAAATGAGGAAATAGAAAAATGTTTAATTCCTAACCTAGGAGCAACATTTTACAGGGTAGTCCCATTGTTGGTATTATACTAATCCGAGCCTTCTCTGACCTTCCCAGCCCTTTTTACGATTTTGATATTTCATCTGCACCAGCCAGATGAAATATCGTAATCGCCACACACAAAAATAAATAAAAAAAAATAAAATAAAAAGGGCTTTTAGGGTCAGAGAAGGCTCGGATTAGTATTATACCGGGTTCTGTCTTAAGTCAGTACCCCCAGTGTCAACAGTGTTGGTCTAACTGCGCTCTTCACGCAATATTCGTTCCCACCTGTTACTGGTAAACATTAACAAGAAAGTGCAAAACCAGCAACAACTTTTTTTATTCAAATTGTACAAAGAAAAATATTTACTTGCAGAATACACATAAAGTAAGAACCCGTATTTCTTTAAAATCCGATTTATTCCAAATAATATTGGAAAATGTCCCTTTAATTTAAATTGTATAATGTCCCTTTAATCCAATTTTATTTTAAATCATGTCGACATCATCATTATAAACACTCATAAGTAACACCACCCAGTAAGGAATGAAACATTTTTGAAAGGTGATGTTGGGGAAGTGGAGGTGTGTTAGGTGGGGGTAGAGGAAAAATACACAGGGAGGTATTTCAGAGATTTTTATATATATATATATATATATATATAAATCCATGGGGATATTCTGTAGATTTTTAGGAGTTCGTGGTTTGATGAAAAGTTGTCCTAGGGTAGTGTTTGTTTCTGTAAGCCTAGGATATTTTTGAGGAAAAAAACGTAAGGTGTATTTTTTTTACTTTGTATGTGCAGGGTCTAAATCTAGAGTGGGTGGAGGTGGGGTGGGTGGGTATTTTGGACTAGAACAGCCATATCCTTTCAAACAGTAGTTAATTTCTGTCAAATCCTCGGTGCTACTCCAGCCCACAACCCCCACCCCCATCCCCTTCGCTAATCTGAGCAGAGTTCCAGCCATTTTTACGATTTTGATATTTCATCTGGCTGTGTAAAATGCCACACAAAAAAATGGGGGAAAAAAGAATAAAAAAAAAAGGAAAAAAAAGGCTTTTAGGGTCAGAGAAGGCTCGGATTACCCCATCGCAACCCCTCATACTAAAAGTAAAAATCCTTGTATCCATTATATGTCATTCAAACAGGGTAATACAGTTACAGTCCATTTTCTTGTTATAATCAATTACACTTCCCAATAAATCAAACTTAGTTTTTGATATGTCAGCTTCAACAGATTCAATCTCAAATAAATTATGCATACACAATTTCAATACACAATCTATTAATAGACGAAAACAAATTGGATGACGGGTCTCGTCCGATCATGTTTCACCAATGAATGCCTTCCAATCTGGTCACGTGTAGTGACTACTGACAGTCGTCTATTTTAATGACGGCTGTGAAGCAGTCTAATTAACAAGGGGCGTATAGGCAGTTTCAAATCCAGCGTACCTGTATATCCATGCATTTGTTAAGTTTTGTTAATTTCATTTTTACACCTATGTGTTTAAACTGTAATTTGTTTTTTATTATTCGGTATATTTCGATGACATTTTGCGTGAAAATCAAACCAAGATGTTATTAAAAGAAAATCATGCTACAATTGTTATTTCTTTCTTACTGTCTCAGATTTTGCAGGAAAACAAAGTGGATACTTTTTATTTTCGCTGAGTATATATATTCCTCTGAATAGGAGACTTAACAGGACCAATTTGGGAAATAGCTGATAAGCTGTGAAAGTATAGCTGTTAACATGAACATTTTATTTTGGAAAATGCGGAGATTGTGCACTTAAATCCGCAGATCCGGAGAGCAACTGAAAAATCCGAAGGATTTGTCAGGTCTGTTAAGCTGCTGAAGCAGTTCATATGAATTGCATACAGATTGCTTTTTCTCTCCAATATTTCTTATTGAATTCTCGCGTTCCGATTATTTATTGATCTCATTTTTTCTCCACTTCCGAAATCCTTGTTCACCTCTGCCATTAGTCCCTCACAGTCTCATCATGTATGTATAAGTTCAGAATCGTTTCTGCCACCATGTTTCCTTCTTTGGAGAATCATCCTCATCCTCATCCTCATCCTCAACCGAAAATCTCTCCGAAGATTTCGGTGTTTTGAACATATCATCGTCCTGAAAATAGCAAATACACGCTACATTAAAAGTTTAACAAATCAGGGGGCGGGTACAGGATGTGAGATTGGGGTACTTTTCTTTTCATTTTAGTCGGGCGCAACTTTAAATATAGCTTGGGGTCATGCGGTGGTTGCGCCCTCCTGCAGATAAGCAAACGAAATGTGTATTATTTGATCACATGTGTGAATTTAAGGGGGAATGGTGAGGTGGTGATAACATGTTCACTAACAGAATGAACTGGGCTTCGATGAATTCTTTTTAATATTCTGTCGTCCGGTATTACTGTCTCGTTAAAAACAGAAAATGTAAAAGAGCTGCCGAGTGGAATTATACAGTTCCATTTATCCACTTTTCAGTATTTATTGGCACCCACACGAGTGTTTCTTTAGTTCTGTGTGGCGGCTGTAAAAAGTCCCGACTACAAATCGGTAGTGTTTTTACTTACTGGTCCTTTGGGATCATCATGCCCAATTTGTGTAGCTTTAAGGTAGATACCACTTAAGCCTGTGCTAGGAGGCGTGAGAGGTAGTTCACCTTTTATTACCTCTCACGAACAGACTCAATAAAACCAAGTCTGCTAATTTTCTCTCTTGTTTGTGTTTGTTGCTTCCAAAGGATCCACTTTGCAGTATTTACTATTAATATTATCATATTTGTTTCTAGTGAAAAGCACCATGAAGGAGTTGAGTGCAGCTTTACAATTAAAACGCATGCATCTTTACTGGAAAAAATATGTCAGTAATGTAGTCAATGGAGTGTTTGGCGTTTATTTGAATGCATATTTGATTACAGTCTCATTAAAATCTTATCCTAATTACGCTTTTGATACTCTCCGCTATATGATCTGACAACACTCCCTTGTAGGTCACGTCAGGTCGACCTTTCATCTAATCAATATTCATGAGAAGATCAACTAAATTCAACCAATGAATTCGCGCGTTTCATATGCACTTCATATGACGCTAGAGTAAACTGAACAAAAGAAAATCCATATAAAACACATAGATCTATATCCGAATAAAGATAAAGTCTTCGTGTGTTATTGCTGTGGATGGCACGAAAATTCAAGGAAATGCACTAAATGGCATGTTTTATATCAAGATACGAAGAAAATCATGGGCGCTGCCATGTGTGTTATGAAAATATATATTTCACCAAATTATTACGACACTAGTAGTAAGTCGTAGTACATCTGCCCCGCTTAGCTCAGTTGATAGCGAACTCGACTAATGACCTGCGAGTGTCATTTTAGTGTGTGTTCAATCCCACGAATCGGTAAAAATATTGTACCTCTAGTAAATTAAGTCAAACAATCTTTTTTTTTTCAATAAATATTCAATAATGGTGTATTATGTTTGTCAACGCAATTATTTTGTGTTTTATAAGCTAAATGTTACGGACATTGTCTCTTTCAATACCGAGCGTAGACTGCTCCACAACGTTTTAGTGAAACGCGACATGCGCAGTGAAGCAGTCCATACCGAGCAATTTTGTAGGCTGAAATCTGATGGGCTAATCGTAAGGTCAATCTGACGTGACCTCGAATGGAGTGTTGTCAGATCCTTAGTAGTGTAGAGAATCGTAGCGTGATAAAGGGTCTGATTTTAATGAGATTGATTTGACTGGAACGCGTATCAGCATAATTATTAAAACAATACAGCAGAAAGTTTTGTTGTTTTAATGAGACATTTGAAGTGGAAGATGTTGCTGCACAAATTTATATTTTAAAGAATTGCTAACCCAGAAATGGTTCAATGTGTTAAAGATACAGAGTATGTTAAAAGATAATCTGAGAGGTGTACCTTAAAGGTTCAAATTGTTTTTGGATTGGAGATTCTAAGCAAAGTATCAGCCCTCAGAAACCCCAGGGAGGGTGGGGCTGGAGGGCGAGAGAAATCGTAGACATTCTGTATTACTACTGAATTTGTTTTTCAAAAGGCCTTTTGACTAAAACCAACACCTCTTTTACAACACTAGTTTCATTGTCGTTGTCGCATACAAGCATATTGTGCGTCATGTTCGCTTAAAGTTGCTATTCCGCCAACAACATCCAACTTTTACAACATGTGTACACCGTTTCTAAACCTACTGACGACGAGGTATATATATATATAATAACGGCACATAATTTTTATGCAGTATTTTATGAACTCAACCTATTTTGACAATTCAAAATCCATAGACACAAATATAAACGACGTTAACCAACCAGGCCAAATCCCAAAACTGCATAGGGCGTCAAATTGAGTTATCAACTTATAATTCAATGTACGCATATTCAATCATGGACATTTAAAGAATCCGTGAATAAACCTATATTTTAATCAGCACATATACATTATTATATGGCATGTACACCTGGCTAGAGTTTTGATAAACATATACATTATTATATGGCCTGTACACCTGGCTAAAGTTTTGATAAATGGTTTTGTAGTGTACTTTTGCCGTTATTTATAGAGTTAGTTTCTTTTAATATTAATGTACAGACATTATGTGGTCCCGCCTTAATTCCATTAAGCGATGGGAAAGCTTATATTAGCAGGATTTTATAACGGATATTTCGATAATAAAATAAGTTTTGACTGTTTAAAATTACCTAGTATGTAAACTTTTAAAGCCGAAATTAAGTTTTTATTTCATACCCCAGCCAACCCGTTTTCGCTTCTTGGAGAAGGGAAGAAGTGGTTGGATCGGGTATGAAAGTTAATACTCGGACCACGTAATGCAGATACGTACCATTTTATCTTTAAAATTGACGCTTATTATACGGGTCTCTTCTTTACCTTTATGGCTGGTAAACTACAAATTAAGAAGACACATGTAAAGCATAAATACATTCATTTAATCCTGTCTTTGCAACGTCACTGAAATAAACAATATGACCTATTTATGTGTCGACGTGCCGTAAAACACCATTCATTCATTCACTGAAATAAACATAATCCAAATGCTCTCAGTTAAGAACTGCATCTGCACAACTCTCTGCGTGTCTATTTAGGTTTATTTTGTACATATATTTTCCCTTCGTTGAACAATGTAATAACCCTTAAACCCTTAGAAACAGTAACAAGTATGAGTTCATGACAGTTTTTCTAGATCGTTTATGCCATTCGATCAATCCACAACAAAACAGAAGATGCCGAACACTTTACAACTGAGAGGATAAATCTTAATCAGAAACTAAGGCTTAACAGAAGAAAGTGTTAGTTTTCGCTAACCTGACCGACCCTATTATTTAGCCGCCAACCCTAGCTTTTTTTATTTGAAAAAAAAAATTAAAAATAGAAAATAAAAAAAAAATAACAACAAATAAATAATAATAAAACGTTGAACCCATGAACTAAGGTTTCTTTAATATGGAGATAAAAAAAATAAAAAAATATTCCTCCAGAGATTTGAACCCACAACCCCTCGGGTTTCCAGTGTACATTACCAAATATTGAAAAAGGGCCATAACCATGTATTAACTAGGTATTAATACCTTCCCCAGTATTTTTTATCATATTAAAAGTGTTTTTTCATTAACAAAAACCAGGTCATTAATAATAAAAAATAAATAAAATATAAAACAGTGTTGCCTCCCTACCTACCCTATTTTTTTTAAGCCGTTAGTAGAAACAAACCATTTTTTTTGTTGGCCTAAACAGACATTTTCCTCTCATTTTAAAGTTAGACGTTTAACCTAAGTGATTCTATACCCTCTAACCCACCGTACAAAATGACTACTTAGTCAAGTATATTTGTGAAATTGATGTATTGGCAAGAGTAGTAGCTAATGTTGATAAAACGTTTGACTCGACCCGTTTGCGTTATATGTGACTATAACAGTCTAATGATAACACCGTCGGTTTCATCGTCGAATGCCCACGGGTGACATTACGTTATACTCCATTCATTCAATGGAGTATCGCCATTTATTCAATCAATGGAGTATAACGTAATGTCACCCGTGAGAATACGACGGTGCTCCGCTTTAGTTGTCCATTATGTAAATTATTTATTGACACTTATACCAAAAGTTGCCCCCGGTGTGAAAGACAAGTTTCATCTATGTCAGAACACTATATTTTTGATTGTGTTCGTACTGAACATATTTCAGTTAAATTGTGGCAGTCAATGTTTACCATTGTTGGTTCAAATGTATTTAACATATTCATAAACTTAAGTCCGCGGGAACAAATAATTGTAATGCTAAATGGTATGAGACCACTTAGTGATAAATACAATTTGACTTGTTTAAAAGTTGTTATTAATGCTTTCCATTTAATATGGAGTGTTGGACAAGCGGTAACTTGAAAATAACGTATTAATAGCCATGTGTGTAATTAAAATGTAATGTCATTGACTCTTCCTTATATTTCGCTTCCATAAGGGAGAGTGATGTTATGATGTTTATTTTTCAAGAATGTATTTGATAAACTGGTAAGATGAAGTAAACTATGTGTGATTCCATACCTGATCTTTTATTTCGTTTCATAAAGGCTGGGTATGGACTCGATTACTAGTTTATCTTTAAACATAACAATTTTTTAACACTTTGTAATCTGTTGTACATATTGAATATGAAAAGTATTTATTGTAAGGGTAAGCAAATATGTTCCATGAACATACGAGTACAGTCATGAAATCAGTTTAATTATATTAAAAGATTCCAACATGAATGTATATATATTAACATATTCTTATACTTTACTCTATATAAAAAATTCTCTCATTGTCTATTGTAGTAGTACTTCTGTGTTACTGCGTATATTTGTCCCTAAATTACTGATTGTCATGTATATATTATTATTGAATTGTTTGAATGCTTATATGTTAACTTATATTGTATGCTCTCCAACTGGGAGGAAAATAAAGAATCAATCAATCAATGTACGTATATAAGGGATGATTTAATGATATGAAAATATTTACATCCTCTTCTCCATATACATATATATGTAAAAATATGTATGTTGTTTCATTTCGTATTACCTGTCATTGTATTGTGTTAACTGTTTGTAAAAGGAGTATGTAAATGCGTATGCAATAACTATAGGTTATTAGATTTGTATTGGGATGTATGCACGAGTATGGGGCGCCATACGTGACTATATGTTGTAAGATAAATGTGGAGTGCGTGGTCCAGTGGTAGAGCGCCGAACTCCTGATCGAGAGGTCGTGGGTTCGATCCTCCGTCGCGATCACGTTATTTGTCCTTGAGCAAGATAATTAATCCACATTGCTTAGTACTGGTTCTACCCAGGAAGCCATCGAGAGTGATTAATCTAAGTTGCAATAACTTGTTTCGCAATCGATGTAAAATAAATATGTTTAAACAGATAAATATATACGTTGCGCGTAAAATATATATACTGAATAAAAAAATATATTTATGATACAGACAAATATATACCTCACTCCGAAATATATAAATTCTGTCCAAAAATATACAGCAAATATATATGTTACTCCTAGAAATATATATTCTGAAAAATATATATTCTGTTTTTAAATATATATTGTAGACCAAATATATACGTAACTCTGAATATGTTTTTTCCTAATGTATTCATTGTAGACGCAAGCATTTATATGTTATACCGAAAAAAAATATTCGCTTTATAAAAATATATTGTCTATCTTAATATATTTGAGATGAAAATAAATATGCGTCTACAATATAGGAAAACATACCGTAAACACATGTTTTCGGAGTAACGTATATATTTTTCAATATATATTTCTAGGAGTAACATATATATAGGTGTATGATATATATTTTTGTTTTCAATGTATATATTTCGGAGTAACGTATATATTTGTCTGTATCATATATATTTTTGTTTTCAATATATATATTTCGGATTAACGTATATACATTACGTGGTCCCGCCTTAATTCCATTAAGCGATGGGAAAGCTTATATTAGCAGGATTTTATAACGGATATTTCGACAATAAAACGTGTTTAAAAACATGTTTTACTGAAACAATGCCATAACCTGGTTAAAGTACCTATTAAATGGTTTAATTTTACCATATGCAAACTTTTTAAGCCGAAATTAAGGTT
The DNA here is from genome assembly GCA_037043455.1 of Cyrtodaria siliqua. Classification (NCBI taxonomy): domain Eukaryota; kingdom Metazoa; phylum Mollusca; class Bivalvia; order Adapedonta; family Hiatellidae; genus Cyrtodaria; species Cyrtodaria siliqua. The sequence goes on along the minus strand of JAWPHD010013577.1, from coordinate 15,824 downwards.
TTATTTCATACCCCAGCCAACCCCATTTTCGCTTCTTGGAGAAGGGGTTGGATGGGGTTTGAAAGTTAATTCTCGGACCACACAATGATTTGTCTGTATCATATATATATGTTTGTATTCAATATATATATTCTACTCACAACGTATATACATATAGTCACGTGTGACGCCTCATACACGAGTTCTTTCGCGTATTAATATTGCGCGACTTTAGCATCGCAATATTTATTAGTCTCGATCATCCAGACCTCTCAGCTTGAGTGTGTCTGGATGATAGAGACTAAATATTTATGCGCAAAAGAACGAGTTCATATATCCCAATATAAATCGAATAACCTTTTTATTGGATACACATTTTTAAATTAGAGAGAATAACATAGGTTATAACATTTAATTTTCACCAAAAACATTTATTTGAAACAAACATATTGTCATTACATGATTGTTTACATCACGTGACATGCTTTCTTTGACATGAACTGAAAAGTGCACCAATCACGAACAAGTATACATTACACACCCAATATGACTTTACTACACGTCAATATTGACGTGTCCTGTTACATTGAAAGTAAACGGAGCTTGCGTATGCAATAAATCCCATTATAAATGCGTGTTAAGCTCCGTTTACTTTCAATGTAACAGGAAACGTCAATATTCGCCCATATTGACGTGTAGTAAAGTCATATTGGGTGTGTAATGTATACTCATTCGGTATTGGTGCAATTTTCTGTTCATGTTAAAGAAAGTATGTCACGTGATGTAAAAAAAAAATTGATTTCATTGTGAAAATTCCCACGATGTAACGACAATATGGTGAAAATTAAATGTTACCACCTATTTATTGTTCTAATTTAAAAAAATGCATTCGTTCTTTCGCGCATAAATATTGCGCTCCTAGAGTCGCGCGATATTTATACGCGAAAGAACTCGTGCATATATCCCAATACAAATCTAATTATCTATAAATGTAGTTTCAAACGTCGACTCATACAAAATGATGACTATTATTCCTGCTAATTACCGTTCAAAACAAAACGCACGCCCATTAAGCGCTTATTTCAGAAAAGTATGTGAGCACAATGTTTAGGCAATGTTCAACCTCATCCAGAGAAATAGGGAGTTAAAGAGGAATCCGGGATAACCTCTTATATAGCGACCCTAAAGCTAATTTAAATGTTTTACATGTTGGTTAACTTACTACATCGTCTGTATTTTCTATGCCGTCTTCAATGGGTATATACTTCAGTTGAATCATTATAAGACTATCTCCGGTTTCGTTATTCTCAGGAAAATAGGCAACTAAAATATAGAGAACGGTGATATTAAATAAATTAAACCGCCAAATTTCATACAAAACTTCCAAACTCTAGACATGTGTTGAGTTCAAAAAATATTTCATATATGCCGATTAAAACTCTGTATTTATTCACGGATATTCAAAATACCCGTAACTGAATATGCGTAATGTCGGACATTAAATCATAACCTCGGACATCAAGGAGTATTGTAACCTAGCAATCATGAAAAACCTGTTGACATATACATAAACGGTTTTGCACAAACCTCGGTTAAACCTCATAACAGACCATGTTTGCAGCATTACTTATCTCTTCTCACGAATCATTTTGTAGAAGTAGAATACCACTTAAGCCGGTGCTAGTGGGCGTGAGAGGTGTTGCATCTTATATTATCTCTCATTAACAGTCTCAATAAAACCGAGTTGTCTACCGTTCTCTCTTGCTTGTGTTTGTGGCTTCTGATGGATCCCGTTTTCAGTATGTATTGACATTCACTCTAGCGTTTGTTTAGTGATGTGTGGTGGCTGTAAAAAGTCGCCCCGACTACGTATCAGTAGTGTTATTACTTAATGATCCTTCGGGATCATTTAGCCCAATCTTTGTGGCATTAAAGTAGAATGCCCCTAAAGCTGGTGGGTGCTAAGGAGGCGTGAGAGGTGTTGCACCGTATATTACCTGTCATGAATAGACTCATTTAACATGAGTCTGCTACGTATCTCTCTTTCGTGCGTGTTTCTTACAATGGAGTGTATGGTGGCATATTTCTGCCACGAGATAGCTAGATAATTATTATGATTATTTCGAGATAGTACCATGTATTTTTCGAGATAATAATGAATTATCGCGAAAATCTTATAAAATTTGTAAGATAAAATTATCTCAAATTCTTTAAGTTATCATGTTAAATGCCTCGCTAATGCCCACTTCTGCCATCATGATTCTGGTTTCTAGAGAATTATCGCGATACCCGTATCATGCTTTCTTCGAGATAGTAATTGAATTTTCACGAAAATCTCTCAGTTAACTTGTTAAATGCCGTGATACTACTGATCATGATAGTTCTGGTTTCGCGATAAATAATGTTATTGAGTTAACTATAAATTTTACACGATAGTAACGTGAATTTTCTGATAAATAGTCGTAATTATTACGAAAACAAAATTTCAAATGTTTAAGACAATTCTTACCGCGTTAACTTTTGTGCTAACGTGATGACAGAAGAGGGCAATATCGCAGCAAGTTTTGTTAGATAAAATTGTTGAAAATTAAAGAGAAAAAGTAACATTATCGCCAAAAGTACACGATAAGTTATCTAGCTATCTCGTGGCAGAAATATGCCACCATAGGATTACAATGGATTCCCTTTTCAGTATTATAAAACAAATATGGTTAAATTGTTTATCTCAATTAGAACTACAGTCGTGCATTAATAGTTGGAGAAATACTCACCTCGTAGACGTTTCGACTTCGAGGGAGATATAGAACCAGTTGACTCGGACACTTTGACCACATTTGCAGTTGGGCACCTAAACTTGAAACGAACATCAGTCTGTCCGGTGTTTTCCAGTGTTAGGTCAACAGTGGATGATTTTTTACATTGGTCTGTATAATAGAAACAAGCAAATGTTGATCAGTTCAATGACATAGAATTTATTTTGAAATATTTTAAAAAAGATTGAATATGATTCACAGTCATCCAAGGTATATAGAAAACTAACGTGACGTTGTTTTGTTTAAGAATCAAGATAGCAGTGTTTCCTTGAGAACCTAAGCGCTTCCGTGGCCGAGATGGTAAAGACGCTGCGCTTGAAACCTTCTCACCTCTCACCGTTGTGGGTTCGAATCCCATTCGGAGCTCGACTTGTAAGTGAGAAAGTTGTTATCCTTATGAATGGCGGGAGGTATACAGTACTGGTTCTACCCAGGAAAAAGTGGTTGATCTGCCTCTACCATAAAACAATCGACAGTCATATATAGCCTTATATATGCTGAAAATGACGTAAAACACCATTCAACCAGCCAACCAACCTTGACAAACTGAAGTCCACACAAACAAGCGGTAATACACATACATATAGAGTTCAAGGTCATTATGACATTAACTGTAATGAAACTCTCCAATCAGAATTCAGATGAAATATACATGTATATACTTACCGAAAATTAGCGTAGCGGGCTTGATGAGGAGGAACATATTGATCGCTTAATAAGTCCTTTTTCAAAAGTTGTTCCTGATTTCAATTAAGCAATAGCTATACGCAGTTAACTTACACATACACTCCTACAATTCAACGTTATTTAATCCATAACCTATATAGTTCAATACACGTTCATTTGTTTGCATATCGATTCCGTCTCGCATTAAAGGTCGTGTATTTAAATGCTTGTATAACAGGTAGAAAAATAGGTTAGTTCCCTTTGATTACTGCTTGGTTTGGAATTACAATCAATTTCGTGAAAACTTCGAATATTAATGAAATTAACCCGTCAAATAAAGGCAATAATACGCTACAAAACCGTTTATCAAAACTCTATTCAGATGTTGATGTAATAGATAGATAGATAGATAGATACTTTTATTGACTTAAACTATTACAGTTTTTCATCATTACAAATATATGATAATTATAATATACACACACGTGACAGATATTAACATTGCAAATACAACAAAATAATCACTAAGTTTTTTTTGTTTCATACATATTTAAACAATCAAAAACATACATATATTATGGTATGTCAATGATAAACGAGGATGTTCTAAAATAAGATATCTAGTGTTTTTTGTTTTGTTTTTTTTAGTCTGTTAAAATGGATGTAGATAGCCTTAATACAAGTGCATCGGAAATGAATTTACTTAATCTAAGAATAATCTTTTTGTTTAATGACTGCAACAATTCTACAAATTTAAACATGCTTGGTCTAGTCGTGTAATATTTAGGAATGTATTTGTTTCTAATGTTAGAGTAAGTAGTACAGATCAAAATAAAATGGTACTCGTCTTCAATAGCGTTAGTGTTACAAATTTCGCACACTCTTTCGTTAATATACTAAGGTATTTGTTCCGATTAAAAGTGTAGGATTATATATTCGCAGGTTCTTAAAATACCCTTGATTGAATAATCTTATTTCAACACTCCAGTTTCGGGGTTTGATTAAAACAGTTTATATAGTCTATCGAGTTTAGATTCACAAAATATATAAGTTATATATATATATAATATATATAGTCGTCAGTAGGTTGCAAACGGTGAGAACCTGGATTTAGTATGCCAGTATCATTTTGACTTTAAATCTGCTTGCTTATAATATTAACTAAACGTTTGGTTTTTCAGTTTTTCTGCGTTATTCCATGAAAGTTTTAAATATATTAATGGTGCAATATATAGGATATTTGTTGGTTTGGAGTAAATAATAAGCACTCGTGAAAATATAAGTTTTCTCACTTCGTGAAAATATAAGTTTTCTCACTTCTTGATGAAAATAAATCCTATTTTCACTCCAAACTAACAAATATTCTATCTATTATATACTTTATTATCATGCAACACTACCAAACTATTTCAAACAGAAGATACGTTTCGTTCCGACAGTTCCCCTTTAACGTATTCGCGGATAAATATAGTAACGCCAGCGCGTGAGGCGATTTACATATATTTAGTGCGCATAGAATATAGTTCTAAACTTTGAAACGAATTATGACTGTTATAAGCAAATCACAGACATATTAATTAACAGATAGGAAACTTCCTATATTAACCAATGAAGTAACCAAAATATCATGCGGCACCTTTACTTTTCCTTCTATATCCTCTCTCAATTATTCACTGATTTTGATGAGAATACATTCAAACGATTCACAGTGAATAGAAAAATGGTACTATAATAATTTATGTTTATTTTGAATGTAAGAAAGTGTCTAAAAAGATGTTTAAAGTTAAAAATGTCATCATTTTTGATTTTCTCTTTAAAAAAAATCAAGGTTTTGACATAGTCAAAGTTTCCGTCAAACTTCCTTTTTTCTCTAAATGTAAGAGAAAGAAAAATACTATCATTGGAAAGACAGTTACATTTGTGATGATATTTGGCATGAATGAAACTTGTATCTATAAAACTCTTCATAATATATGTGTTTAAAGTTGGGAAATAATTTGTGAAATTTTCGCACTGTGCCAAGTGAAATTTCGATAATTTTCGTAGAGTCCAATCTATTTGTTATTAGGTCTGTGAAGCAAATGTAAAAAAACGTAGTTCCATTTTTTCCGGCAGTGAGAATATGTATATCAATACACTGTGAAAATACAAACAATGAGGATATAAGGTTTATTCTAACCATATAATCCATACACTCCACTATTTCACTGGGAAGTATATAATAAATAGTCATTTTGTATCATGTTGTTACTTGTATATATGGTCATTTTGTATTAATAAAACTTGTTTATATATTGTCATTTCGAATTATGACTGTTATAAGCAAATGTTGAAAAAAGTAGTTCCATTTTTTATAAACAATGAGAATATAAAGTTAATTCTAACCATACACTCCACAACTTCACTGGTAAGTATATAATACAATCATTTAGTTGGCAATTTTGCCATCAACAATTCTCATAATTGATATTAATGATTGTAAACATGCAAGTTATGTTAAGTATTCTACTTTAACGCTACACATAATACCCAAAGGACCAGTAGTATAAGTAATAACATTTCTCAAGTAATAGGTAGTATTCCTTCGAAGACTGATATCAAATGCGTGCTGAAAGAAGACATGATGAAGGGGAAAACAAAGAAATGCAGACGAAGCTAGAGTAAGGGTCCGTGGAGATAGCACGGAATCACCAAGGCCAGGAAACAAACGTTGTTCTATTTAATTCAATAATAGTTGTGAATCAGCTTCCGCTTTTATGAAGATGAATTTGCTATGTTTGCTAGACAAAAGTACTTTTATGCATGGTTCAAATATAGCAACACACTTTGGGACAACTAAAACGACAACATAAGGTGCACAGCTGTTACAAGTCTCTCACTACACAGTTAGCTCCCTTGCAAATATAGGATGGCGTCTTACAAAGTAGCACTGTGTTCTTCTGTTTGAGATATTTATAATAATTACTAATGGATTTTTACTATTTTCTGTTTGCAGGTCAGATAGTGTGCGATTGGATGAACGTCGATAAGACGACACTGCCATACTTGACACCTGTTGCGTGCTCAAGAGGAGTATTTAATTTAAACAATATTTTATTCAAGTACTGAATGGGATTGGACAACAGGCAATGCCTATGTAAGACCTCTCCCGTATCAAGGTACATATAAACAATACATTCATATCAAACATAACATAAAATGTGGAATTGTAGTACAGTTTGCATATATTGGTTTGACAATTAAGTTAGAATCTTTGAAACATGTGTACCGTGATTGTTTATTATTAACACGTTATATTGTCAGAAAGAATTTAAGTGAGAAAAAAAAAAAGAATAAATAGAAAGAAAATCATCCTGGAAACCAATACGAAATATATATAAAAATGTACCGATTATTACAAAATATAATGGTTTTAGTATGAGTTTCTGTAACCAATAGTTAATTTTGGAATTTAAGATAACTGAGAACAAAACAAACAAGTAAAAAAAATAAAAATTAGAATAAAAAGGAAGAAAGATGACAAAATATAAAAAAAAATCTAGCATTGTGACAAAACATATGTGAAAATACAATAGTATATACATACATGTACACATTCATGCACATACCTATGTACACATACATATAGATACATACATGTACATGCATCTATAATTCTACGAAAATCTCCTGGTACACTTGATGTATTTGTGGACGATAAGTACAATTTCTGAGTTCGTAGTATCGTCTAGATTGGAACTGCCATTCAGTATCAAGTCAATGTTGATATGCGTGACATCAACAAGATTGGCTAGGGTATCAAGTAAGTCATTTCTGAATTGGTTATACAGTGGACAGTTGAAAAAGAAATGAGTATTGTCCTCACATGGATTGCCACATTTCGGACATACTGCTGAATCTGTCAAGAAGTGGTCAAATAAATGCTTATTTAGATTACTTGAGTTATTTCTTAATTGACAGTGGATGATGTTATAATTCCTATTTCCTATATTATAGTGATATGGACTGTTAGTCCTATGTTCAATAGCCTTAAGTTTATGCTTAAATTGTTCAACAGATGGTGCATTTTTAGCGTCTAAAGGTAAAGCATTCCACAATTTAATTGTACTCGGTAGAAAGCTGTTATAATATGATGTTGTACGACAAAGAGGGAGACGTAAGTTTAATCCTGAAGTTCGAAGGTTATAATTATTGTTTACAGGTAAGTATGGCTGGATTAAATTATACATGTAATCCGGACTTATGCCATAAATTATTTTGTAAATAGTTACAAGTTTATGATCTTTTCTTCTTTTTATTAATGTTTCTAAGTTCAATTCATTATATAAGTATGATCTAGAGGAATTGCACCTCAGGCCTGTTATTATTCGTGCTGCTTCAACTTGGACGCTCTCTAATAGATCAGATTCTCCCTGTGTACAGTTATCCCATACGGAATCGCCATATTCCAGTATGGGTCTTATAAAGGCGATATATATTTTCAATAGAGAATGTCTGTCAAGTTTGTACTTAAGCATTCTTAGAATGTTTAATCGTGCACATGCTTTTTCGTATATATTTTCTATATGATGCGACCAAGTTGCATTGGACTGAATTGTTAATCCAAGGTGGCAATGTAACTCCACGTCTTGTACTATATCATTATCAAAGTAGACTGGTGGGTGGTTATAGTTTCTTCTAGTGCAGACAAGGCTTTTGGTTTTTTGGGGGTTAAATGAAACAGCCCATTTTTTTGACCATTCAGATATTTTGCAAAGATCATTTGTAAGAGAGTTGGCACATTCTACAAGAGGAGTATGAATTTAGATCTAAACTCTGGAGTGAAAGCCGAAAAAAGAGCGTTATCTGACATCGAAAAAAATAATAAAAAGAAAATAAAAAAAATATCAATGTACCAGTGTTTGTGTATTTATATGAGTGCAAATAACTTTATTTCACAAAACAAAACATAAATTAGTCTTGATATGGCACCATCAGAATGGAAAAGTAGACTTTATTTCTACTAGTTAATAGAACAAAATCGAAATGTATAGGGATGTTTGCTGTGAGCTTGGTTTAGTAATAGTAGTAGTAACTATAAGTAACGGTGGCCAATAAGTGTTGAAAACGTACATCTTAGAATTAACATTCCGACGTCAGAGATCGAAACAATTTATATCGTAACTAGAATATTCAATTCGTATTAAATAGCTGAAAAGGTGAAGTGGCGAGACATAGGTATCATGTTGTGCCGTCGTCAACATTTACGTGTAAGGGTTGCATTAAAGTTGTTTCATTAATATGTTTAATATTGTCTATTCAAATTCATTCCAAATTTGCAGATGCCTTCACTATCACCAATGTCACTTGTGTGTTTCGCTTGATTAGTGTTTTACGTCATTTTTAGCACATTTTAGGTCATATATGACAGTCGAATAGTCGCTCAGACGTACACGTTTCATAACTCTCTATTGTATTTAAGAATGACTTTAAAGGCGAGACCCGTGTTGCCTTTTTTTATTTAAAAAACAAACATGTTCACCCACGTTGTCCGATACAAGAAACAACAACATGCAAAATTTTGACAAATTATATATATTGGAGGCAAATAATTATAAAAGTTGATCATAAATCATATTATCCGCTTTAATGTCTCCGAATAGATATATTATGGATATTTTACAACAATTCTATGAATAGTAAAACGTATTTTAATCATACAAGTCATCGGGTCAGACCAATTTGCCTTTATCAGGTGTTACACGCTGTTTTGAATTATTATAATTTATTACAAAATTATTTCATCGTGCAGGACTTGTGTGGGCAATCTGTACAACGCGGTACCTCATTGTGAGTTCGAAATTGGTATAACGACAATTGTCTAATTAGCACTTATTTAAATGGTGGAATAAGTTAACATCTTGAATTCGAAAAAAATTCCATGCATCTGTGATACTGGCGGGATGATTGCGACAGATTAAATACCAGTATAGAGAAATATAACCTACTTATTTGTACTTATACAATTACAATCAACGCAAATTATCATAATATCGAAATTGCGTTTTGGCTTTTTGTTATCTCATTTTGCTATCTTCCTTTTATTCATGTTTTAACATACACTTTGTAAATTATATCTTTAGAAGTATTTAACTATATTTTGTTCAATTTTGCTCGCGTTATTTCCATTGTTATATCTATGTAGCGATGTTAATAACATTATATTTATGCGCTACCACAAAGCTCAACTGATCTGCTTATTCGATAGAAATAATGACCCCTAATGAGCTCAATCGCATGACCCTTATTCGTATATTTAATAGTTTATATAAGTCTCATCACAGTACAACAATACAACAATTCATAAAATACAACTGTTCCATTCTTTTTAGAATTATAAGAGACTATACAATATATAAATATACATATGACTGTTCACAATATTAAAATATTAAGTAATTGTCACAGTCGTATCATAAGATTCACAAAAAGCCACAGCAGTAGGTCCAGTAGTCAATGCATACACATATATCACTGTTTTAATTTATCAAAACATTTTATGAGAATATTATTCGAATGTAAACCCCTGAAACGATGTTATCGCACCTTGTTTTTCGTATGATCACCGTGTAGTTTGGGGGGGAAAATGCAGTTTTTGTCTCGCCTTTGTCTCGCCTTTTTGAAAAACATTTGTACTTTTCATTCTTCGATGAGTACTCTGTTTTAGCTTTGATTGTCCTGACATACGTGCATATATCAACAAATCTTGGATATAATTTGTATTTTGGTAGTACAGCTCAGAACCGTTCTCGCAAATAACATATACCCGTACGTCTTTGTCATTTGTGCGTTGTATGTTTGTTTGTTAGTTTGTTTTCGTTTTTTTATTGTTGTTGTTGTTGTTTTTGTTGTTTAGCTTTCTTGAAAATTTCCCTAAATCAACCAAACTTGGATCATACATGTAGCCGGTATTGCACGGAAAAGCTTAAAACAATAGAACAAAATTTCACAAATGACCTTGTTCTGACATTTGACTGGTTATTAAGTATATTTATTAAGTTTGTTTATTTTTACGTTTAGTTTTTATTTTATTTTAGGTCGGTTTCTTGCACTAGAAAAACAAACTTGGATTAAAATGTATATAAGTTAGAACAAATCAATTACCTGTAGCAGTTCCACAAATGGCATTGTCATAGAATTTTTAAAATCATTGACTTTTTCACTTGTTCGTCATTTTTTGTCGTTTAAGAATTATGCCCCAATCGTCTATATATTTGTACATGAAACTTATTGTGAACGAAATTTGAGTGCTTGAGCTGAAGTCCAAGAATAGTTTGAAGAACGCCATTTTGATTTAATTTTTGAGTCGGCTTTCTTACAATCGTGAAAGCTCGACCAATGCCGTCATTCTTCGGGATCCCACCTCGTGTGTATATCGAGCTTCGGTATGTTCAAAATCTTGACATTTTGTTAGCCGAAAGCCAACGGCACAGAAATTAGTGCACTGTTGCTTTGTAATAAATATGGCCTCTAGCCACACGTGTTTATGTATAATTTGCGTTGAATGTTTGTTTTTTACAATTCAAATGAAGGTTTAATCACTATTTTAATGTAAATAAACTATTGATGGAGCAATCGGCTAAATGGCAATGCAAAATTTGGATGATAACTATGATTTTGAATGCAAATTTGTTTTGGCGGGAATCTAAGGCGAGATGACGTAACCAATAAATTTGCTGCGAGGCCGTGTACGAGATGTTGCGAATGGGCTTTCGTATTATCGGTCGCCGTCGGGTAATATGCTCTTAACAAAAGCGGATGATTTTTGAGAACTAGTGATCAACTTGTATATACCAAGGAAGTCAAATATTGAACATCTGTCAAATAACAAACACGTCAATTGCACAATAGTGTTTTGCTGCTACTACTATAAATGGCATTTACATGTTTTGATCATATGTATTAAATAGTGTTAACCTTAATCCGCTACATATATATAATGGACTGTTCTTTCTTTGAATTAAGACCATTACATTTAAGTGACAAAGGGGTGTTTGGAGTGATATGACTGATCAGCAGCCGGACATTGTAACTCGCAGTCTGATCTGTGTTTACAATGGACGCTCCGGCTGTTATAGTCGTGCTTAGCTGGTTAAGGGTTAATGTTAAATTGTTCAATTGTCCATTTATTAAAGATAGAAACATATTTAGGAGAGTTTTATTATAAGCACCATAACTGTATTATTTAACTGCTGGGATCGATTATAGGGGAATCCTTCTCGAGATGATAGGCGTGTGGTTCTTTTCACGAATGAGCGTAAGCGAGTGAATGAAAAAACAGCACACGCCTACCATCGAGTGAAGGATTTACCTATAATCGATCACAACAGTTAAATAATATATTACATTTTTAATCAGATTATGTATGATTTTAACCATAATTATTCGCTTTATTTAGCGTTATCGGCGGATAATGACCTCATAACTCAACGTCGCAGTAGTTATTTTTGTGTTCGGAGTTAGTTATTAATATTTAGCGATTATGAATATTCTTTCACTGAGAAATCCCATTCTTTCACCCATAGAAATGTAATATAAAACTATATTATCTGTTTGTAAATAAGAATGTATATACATTATGTACAGTACTCGTTCTCCATTCAGGTTCATTATTTTATTTTTCTTCATTCCATTTTGATGTTCTAAATATGTGTTCATTATTTGTTTACTTTGATAAATGTTTGTATGCCACATGCTCTTAATAATAATAAACAAACACCTGCCATCTTCCAAAAGTACCAAAAGCAATCATTTCCACATACTGTTTGAGAACAAATTACAAGTTTATGGTATAGCTAGAAATGACATTTGCATATTTGAATGATACTTACTAAATATTAGTTTACTGTTTGTTATTATAGAGCCTGATGGGACTAAGTTGGATCCGGAAAGATCGATGATTGTCAACATTTCGGAAAGCGGAGCGGATGACACTATAGGTAAGGCAAGCTTGGAACAGCCATAGGAGAAAAACAGAAATGTCACTGTAAGTGACAAATGCCCCCGAAGTGGTTTGTGAAATATGAACGATATGTTTATGCACACAGCTCAAAATGTGACGACATCATCAATTTGAACCATGTTTATAAATAGTTATGGGCATACTGGTAAGATCAGGTAGTTCAGCAAAACTGGAAGGTGACCAATGACACCCACACAACCAATATGACTTCATTCAAATACTGGGTCATAAGGCATCTTCTGACCTCTAAGTGTGACCTTTATCTTGAAGCTACGGACCAGGGTTTTGCGTTCGACAAATCTTGTTCTGGTGAAAATTTCTGCCAGGTTATATAAAAATCCCTTAACGGATGACAAATGCATAGACCGGACACAACTTACATGACTTCATTCAAATGCAGGGACATATGACATCTTCTGACCCTTAAGTGTGTCCTTGCATTTGAAGCTACTGACCTGGATTTGCGCGTGACACGTCATTTTGTTGTGGTGAACACTTGTGGCAGGTTATTTGAAAATCTCTCCATGAGTGTCACATTTATTTACCGAGCACGAAATATGGACACGAAAGTACTTCTTTTTTACCTTTGACCTCTTAGTGTGACCTTTACCTTGAAGCGACTGACCTAGAATTCTCATGTGACACATCCTCTAGTTGTGGTTATTTGCCGGACACGAAAGTACTTCTTTTTTACCTTTGACCTCTTAGTGTGACCTAGACCTTGGCGCCACCACGTCGTCTTGTTGTGGGAGCACTTGTGCCAAGTTATTTGAAAATCCATCCATTATTGTCCGAGTTGTTTTCCGGACACGATTGTACGGACGAACGGACGGACTGATGGACAGACGGACGGTGTGACTAATATATGTCACCCTTAGGGGGCATAAAACACATAAAATGGGACACATTCCTTTTCCGATTGCCACAACTTGGAGTAATACATTAAAGAGGTATGTGTATAACATAATAAGGAGGTATTCGTATAATGTGATGCCAATGGCGAGATAAACTATGGAAAACACTACCGTTGTCGTCTCGCTATTTAACTTCAAACAAATTTGTCACGCAACATCAAAAGTAAATATAACCGAAATAATGATAGATTTTACCGCCCCCTTTTTTGCCACGCATTTATAATTATCGCATATCTTTGAGTAGATCTGCAAATAACCACGTTTGTGACCGGTGACATCTTAATTGCGGAACAATTTCAGATTTCATACGGAAGTCTGGACACAATTTTAGATATCGTTTGATTTATAAGTGAGAATTGTTTAAACGCATTCATTCTGTTATAATAAGAAACAGTTATTGACATGTTCTCTATGGTTACAGACAGTTAGCTAATGTTGACATAGTCCTGACAGTAAATTATCTATAATAGCAAACAGTAAACTAATCTTGGCATACACTATAGTAACGAACAGAAAGCTAATATTGGCATACACCCTACAGTAAACGAACAGTACACTTATACATTGGCATACACCCTAGAGTAAACGAACAGCACACTTACACATTGGCATACACCCTGGAGTAAACGAACAGTACACTTACACATTGGCATACACCCTGGAGTAAACGAACAGTACACTTATACATCGGCATACACCCTAGAGTAAACGAACAGTACACTTACACATCGGCATACACCCTGGAGTAAACGAACAGTACACTTACACATTGGCATACACCCTGGAGTAAACGAACAGTACACGTATACAATGGCATACACCCTAGAGTAAACGAACAGTACACTTACACATTGGCACACACCCTGGAGTAAACGAACAGTACACTTACACATTGGCATACACCCTGGAGTAAACGAACAGTACACGTATACATTGGCATACACCCTGGAGTAAACGAACAGTACACGTATACATTGTAAACCTTAGAGTAACGAACAGTAAGCTAACGTTGAACATGTTGAAACCCTATAGTAAAGAACAGTAAACTTCTTCATCTGATCTTTGCCATTCGTATACAGAATATTATTTTCAATAAAGGAATAAAAGCTGTTGAAACCCTATAGAAACGAACAGTAAACTTATTCATCTGATCTTTGCCATTCGTATTTCAGTAAAGGAATAAAAGCTCAGGAAAGTTTTAAAAGAAGAAAAAAAAGAGCATGGTTGCCGTGTTTTTCACTTGATTCCACCAAATTTCTCAAACAATATATACCTTTAATTTATTAATGAGATATATTACCATGGACACCATGTAGCCAGTAGAGCGATATATACCATGGACACCATGTATATATACCATGGACACCATGTAGCCAGTAGAGCGATACAGGCCCTCTTGGGCCTGTTGTTCCTGGATAGCTACATTTATATAATATTATGTTTGTGAAAACGCGCATGTGAAATCTATTAAAATGTTCGTTGAAGCACACATTCTGAAATCAGCACGAACAAAAACGAAATATGTTAATATAAAGATGAGGTTTTAATACTTTTCAAAAAAAATTGAAACTACCAACCGCATAGCCCAAGATTACTATCAAAATCATACAGGAAAATTAACAACAAACTTAAACTGACACGTAATTAAAGGAGCATAGGTTGCGACCGTTCCCCAATTATACACATGCAACTTTTTTATATTTGGGAAAATACCAAGTAATGTAACGGTAGTATAGGTGGTTTTTATATAAAGCTATCATTCTGTAATCACGTTAGGTAATCTAGTGCGATCTCCATAATCACCGTTAGTAATAGGATACTTAGGAAACTTCGAATCGTGTCTTCTTTTGAATATACAATTTAGGTAAATTAAAGAACCGAACGCGAACGCGATATAAAAAAAAATGTCCTCAAGAGTGAATACCCGTGTGCAAAAATGAATTTGGTTTTGGTCCATAATATTCCGTTGCTCTTCGATTGTCGCCGTGGCCGTGGGGTTAACGACGCTGCGTTTTAAATCTTCTCGAATACCACTGGAAGCTCAACTTGTAACTGACAAAGTGTTGATTCTTACGGATGTCGGTTGGTATACAATACTAGTTCTAACCAGGGTAAATGGGGTGGTCTGCCTCTACCACAAACCATTGTACAGTCATATATGGCCTAAAATGTGGAAAAAATTACGTAAAATGCCATTCAAACAAACACATCCGTTTCTCCCCATGCATAGGTTCATAACTTTGAATTACTTTATTACTCCCACGAACTGACGTAGAAGGAATGAATGACTTACGTTGAACAGCCCTGTAACAACAAAGACGATATCGGGTAGGATTGGTGGAATGATTATGAGCAAACCCAAACAATAATGGAAATGATGTTGATTACTTGAAATGAATAGTATGTTCTCGATCCCAATTCAAATAAAACTATGGTATTCAGTGTCCAGTT